>JABJVR010000750.1:0-20501 GCA_025773905.1 Chitala chitala | reverse complement strand
CCCTGCCCTGGGTGTCCCCTGCCCTGCGCCCTATGTGCTCAGGGATGGGCTCCAGGTTTCCCCGTGACCCTCACCAGTAATAAGCGGTTAAGATAATGGATGGATGAACCTCCAGTTTTCTTTCTATCACTTATTGTTGTCTTCATACAGTATTGTAATGTGGCATGAACATAGCTATTAGTACAATGCAATACTATGTAAGGTGAAGTCTGGCTAATGTCCAGTCAGCTTGTTGTTGGAACGAAATGTATATACACACACATGCATATAAGGTGCTTTACTGCTTCACCACATGACATCACGACACCGTGCGCCTCTGTTTTCACACTCAACACCAACACACTGCCCCTGGCCCCTGTTGTGAGCACGGCTGTGCAGCCCCAGGGGACTGTTCCACAGCTCACCCACCATCCCCTTTGTCAGACATTTCCATACGACAGGTTATCAACCTGTACCTGTCTTATGACTGAGGCACTATCAGATGTGGTGTACTGACATCTCTGTGCCTTGTTTGCAGATGCTGGGATCTGCCATCATGCACTCGCTCTGTCTGATAAATGAGACGTGAGACACAAGCCACTTGTTTCTACTGTTTTACTGCAAACACTTTTGCACACACGGTGCTTGTGTCTGTGTATGCATTTATTCTATATGTTTTATACGTTGCTTGCAGTGTGCTTGTAACAGTATGCTTCTCTTATTTGCCCTCAATTTTTTTAACCTTTCATTTAGTTTAAACTGTCATAATAAATGATAATGTGTTTGAATCATGAAGTCAACTTTCATTTTGCATGTAAAAAAAAAGTCGGTGTCTTTTTACTGAAGGGCTGCTAAATGTTTCCAGTTTTTGCCGGAGCCTTAAATGGCCTGATGCACTTCCTGGAAATGCTGTGCACTTCAGATTATTAGTGGCCTTCAGCCATTTTATTTGTATCTTGCTGATAATGAGAAATAACTACACAGAGGCCTTAGAAACTCGGGCAATTTGTGTTGGCAGCCACAAGTACCACCGTTCGACTGACCGTTGCTCTTGTACTCCCAGCATAATTATTTCAGCTTTGCACAAAAGGTTTGCTTTCTTTTGAGATGTTGCATTCACTTTGGTGGATGTTAGTTCTTTAACAAATGTCTGTTAGAATTTCAGTACAGCGAGAGCTGGGCCTTATTTGATTAGATTTTCTTATGGAAAGACACACGCTGCGCTTTGCTTTCGGGACGTATTGCTTGCATTGCATATGTTCCGTTTTCAAATAAAACAGGCAAATAACAAAGAGGCTTTTTTCCCGGAAGGAAAGTGTCCAAACAACAGGAGGTTGGTAATGCATTGTATAACATCCCTGCAGGTGAAGCTAGATCTCCAGACCTGAAAGTGGCTTCAGAATAGGTGCCTTTCCAAAGAGTCTTTTCCTTTATGCAGATCAAAGCTGTAAGAACTGTTGCTTTCTCCTCCAGGTGCTCCTGGGAAGACAGCACGGACGTTGCTCAGAATAGTCACACGGGCAACGGCGATAGTGTTGAATAATTCAGAGGTGCAGCAGGAAGTGCACATCAAACAATGCGCATAACACGCGACCCTCCCCCACTTCTGTTTTTCCTCAGGTCACTCTTCAAACATTGTCACTTGAAATTCTAACGCGAGCGCCCGGTCTAGAGTTGGACCGCTCCGGCTGGTAATTAAAAAAAGAAGCTCAACGAGCAAGCAAACAACAATAAGAAGCAGATATGGAATAGAACACGTGCGAACCCTTTTCATTCAGATGCTTGTAAAGCAAGAAGTCACTCATCATCTGTGTAATTAGTTGTCTCCCTAAGGACGCCTACCTTTGGCCCTCGGTGTTTTGGAGATTTGTTGACTTTTCCGCCTGGTTGCGTATCAGCATGCTGAGTGAAGAGCGGCGCGTCGATGCCCATCTGTCTCTACTTCAGTGGAGCAGTAAAACAGATTTAGGTTCTGCTGTTCTTAATTGAGCCCCAGTGGAACCATATAGTACTTTTTAATGTTCACCTTCTCCAGCTGGTGGAGCTGTCCACGCCACACGGGACGTACGGTCTGACTTTGGAGAGGAAGCGAGACAATGAAAAGGTCAATGGCAATACAGAGAATCAGCACAATGTATATGATGATGTCTCAACTCGCTTGTAATATGTAGCTGTTACCTGTGCGATTGGTCATGTATGTACAGCATAGAGCAGGGGTGGGCAGTCACGGTCCTGGGGGGCCGCAGTGGGTGCAGGTTTTTGTTTCACCGAATTTATGCTTTTAATTGAACCTTAATAATAATGTCAATTAAACATTATTTACATTTTTCATATTATTACTGGGTCAATCCAGAAATTCTCACCGAGCTTTATTCATTTTTATTAAGAATTTTTAAAGCATGACATAGACTTACTGATATTGCTACTTAATATTTAATAGTTACAATATATTTTAATCAACTTCTTGTGAATAATTAAGTCACTGCTCCTAATTGAGCATTCTTTGTCATTGGCAGTGTTTACTTTTCTTCTGTGTAACTTATTTTCTCCAAAAATTCAGACAACTAAGCACAGACGGATGCAACTGATCAGGAAGAATAAAGATACATAATGATGTAATTATATCTAGATAGTACTCAGATTGAATGAATTGGCTGAAACAAAAACCCGCACCCACTGCAGCCCCCCAGGACCGTGATTGTACACCCCTGGCATAGAGGTAACATAGCCCTGAAGATAGCATAGCATGTATGTTCAAATTGTTGAAAGTCTTCTGGCCTTACATGTAACTGTAAGATTTCCCTGTCTAGATCACTGGCATACTGTACTGTTTATGGATGCAACACTGACACTGTAAAAAAAAAAAAAAAATTCTGCTAAATTTCCATTGGCTGTAAAGCATTGACTGAGTAGAACTACACTGAGCTCCTTTGAGCATTTTCTAGCAAGTCATAATGCGTACTGCATGTGCTGATGTAATATGGTTGGGGTTGCTTTTTTCGTCAGTGATGTCGTATTGCTCAGCGTGCTTTGAACCTGTTCTCAGTCCCATGCTGATCTTCATTGCACTTAGATGTGTTTTACTTGGAGACAATACATGATTTATGATGTGCGGTTAATTTAAAATCCCAGCGTGCTCTTGTTTGATGTGAATGCACATGTGACGACTGGACACCCCATGCCTGTATTACTGAAGTGCCCCAAGCATTTTCTATTGTTGGAACGTCCCACAACACTGACTGGGTACAAAGAGAAAGCTGAAGTGTGGCCAGTATTCAGTGGCGTGTTTCATTTTAGCTTTGGGGGGGGCACATTACTTATGGCATGGAGACTGGGGGGACAGTTCAACCCTCTACAAACATTGGGGGGGAGTGTCCTCCATCCCTCCCCCAAATTTTTGCCTATGCCAGTAACATTTTGTCTTGTTCCCCACATAATCCCAAACTAAATGTACAAAAATTTACAAGGGAAATGTAATATGTGTGAAGTCTTGAAATCTTTTACAGATTTGTTTTGCAAGTGTTTACTTACAGACTGTGACAATGCTGTTGTCACAGTCGTAAAAAATACACGACTGAACTGACGTACAGATGTAAAAGCCTGGCCGAAGTGGCACTGAATGCACACAGACTTTGATCGCTGCCTTTCAAGCGATCAAATTTCTGAACTCCTTTTCTGGCACATGTATGGTACCTGCTGTCATCGAGGGAGATGTAGGTATTGCTGTTAAACTAAGTTGAAAATAAGCACCTGTGCTGGGTCAGGACAGCGAGCTGTTCACTGCTGCCACGGAATATTTTGAGCAGTTGGAATGGCAC
Organism: Chitala chitala; assembly: GCA_025773905.1. NCBI lineage: Eukaryota > Metazoa > Chordata > Actinopteri > Osteoglossiformes > Notopteridae > Chitala > Chitala chitala. The sequence goes on along the minus strand of JABJVR010000750.1, from coordinate 16,704 downwards.
CTAAACAGCTAAAAAAAATAATAATTGATTTGAAAGTCAACGAAACGGCTATTTATAGCTTAAAAGTAGCAGTTCAGGAGTATCGAAATTAAGCGTGACGATCATCCGTCCATCAGGATTCGTATGAAAGAGCTGGCAGCTTCCAGTACATTATCTTAAAGAACACTGGGAGAAGAAGCTTCTTGTAAATTCAGTCTCAGATAGCTACGGATCAGAAGTCACTGCACTATGCTAGCGACATTTTTTTCCCCTGAATGAATGTTATGTGCTTTTACACGATTTGTGAATGTAGCACGAGTTAGCAGACCCTGTAGCAGATGCACTGTTACGGTAAGATTCTTAGCAGTGCATAAATGATGCAAAAACATATTTGTAACGGACAGTTAAGTGGAAGCTCCAGAAACATGGCCATTACAATTTTGAATCCTTGTCCTGAACTTAAATGCCAGAATGACTGTAGGTTTTAGCTATCCAGCGCTCAGCAAGCTCCGTTTAGTGCTGAATTTCTCAGTATTTCTGTGAGGAATCAGTTAAGTGTGGCAGTTTCACCAGTTTCACCTGTCACTGTCCTCCCAACTTGGTCTGCACACACAGTTTCTGTGTTTCTATTTTCAAATGGTACATATGGTTATTTTTCCTCCCCTTACTGTGCATCCTCATTTGTTGCAGAATTGCCCAGAAAACTGAAGCAGCGTTGGGTCTGTCCTCAGAATATGCATGACTTTCACCTGTGCCTTATTTCAGTTCAGTGGAGTTAATAGGTTTACTTTTAATATCTCCAGAATGCCAGTAGAGCTGCTGACTTTGAGGGCGAGTCTTTGGAGCTGTTGTCATGTCTAAGACATACTGCCGAACCCCCTCATTGCTGAGTAATGCTGTCCTCTGTGTCCCTCTCTCCGCTGTAAAGTCACCGCAAGGTGACTGCAGGGGAACTTGTGTAGCACTGCGGACACTCATCTGTCTAAGTGCCTGCCGCTTCGACCCCTGGTCCTCGTCACAAGATGTTGTGGAAAACATAACCTGACAAGCTAAGGGGGTGTGGATCCAGCCAGGGGTCTCTAATTATTGGTCAGCCAGTTGAAGACGAAGCGTTCCAAGGAGGAGACTGAGATGTGTGGAACAGTGAGAGGGCGGAATTCGTCAGACTTAAACAGGCCGCTCTAGGTGTGACAGGGGAGACTATCTGATACACCAGTTTTGGGAGGTCATTTTCAGCCCTGAATGCGTAGCGTGAGGAGTGGAAAGAGGTCCACACTATACATTATGGATGAGGAAATGGCGACGGCAGATGAATATTGAAGAGGAGCAGCAGGGCGGGGTGGAGGGTTCTCACCTGGGAGTCAGGTGTGCAGAGGTGACCGTACATGCGGTTTTGTCTGTGTTAGAAGCACGGTTATTGCCTGTGATGGAAGCAGACTTTTGTGACATCAGGAGTTACACACTTAATTATGAGATTTGGCCTTAAGTATATTGAGGCCCTGTCTGTGAACAGTAATCCAGGGGAGCTGGCTATGAAGGGGCCTATTAAAAGCATAACACTGGAGGTGGAATATATATTTTCATTTTTGACATTTTTAGCTTGCTGTTAGTGTAAAGCTTAAGACCAGGGTTGTCAAACCCAATTCTTTGCAGGTTCTGTCTTAGCAGTTTTTTCGCCACAGTTTTCCCAAAATTACTTAATTAGCTGCATACATTTTTCAGTAAAGTGCTCGTCGACAGGCAGTTATCAATTTTCAAGGAAACACTTGGGTATAAATAGCGCAGATGATTACTAATGGATTCAGTTAATCCAGGGCAATTGGTTGGAATGAATATCGGCAGATATATGGTCCCAGAAGAGTTTGACAACCTTCTGTCATAAATTATATGTGTATTTTAGAAAAGAATACTTAATCATATTATAGTTTGCTGTTGTCCTTAATTAGATTAACATAATTACATTAGTAGGCCAGTGTAGTTGTGGACGTAGAAGCCACTGACTCTTATAGAAATGTTTGATACATGCTAAAAATAAACCAAGCTAAAAACTGCCATTAAAATGTTCATTAATAGTCATTATGCAAAAACCTCCAAGTATAGACCTTATGCTGAAGGTACTTCAAAAATGTAAAAATGTAAGGTAATGCAAATATTATCTTCGGAAATGATCCAGAGCAGCACTTACAGGAGCGCTACAGACAGGGAGAGAGAAGCCTGCAGACCAAGTGCATGAGGGGGACCGCACCGACCAGGTGTGTGAGGGGGACCGCACCGACCAGGTGTGTGAGGGGGACCGCACTTACCAGGTGCGTGAGGGGGACCGCACTTACCAGGTGCGTGAGGGGGACCGCACCGACCAGGTGCGTGAGGGGGACCGCACTTACCAGGTGCGTGAGGGGGACTGCACCGACCAGGTGCGTGAGGGGGACCGCACCAACCAGGTGTGTGAGGGGGACTGCACCGACCAGGTGTGTGAGGGGGACCGCAATGACAAGGTGCAAGTCCCGCTGGTCTGTCTGTGCTCTTCTTTTCTGGTTTCTCATGCACAACCTTTGCTGTGTGTGTGTGTGTGTGTGTGACAGACATCGACGAGTGTGCGGAAGGCCTGATCCAATGTCACAACCACTCACGCTGCATCAACCTCCCCGGCTGGTACCACTGCGAATGCAGAAGTGGCTTCCAGGACAACGGCTCCTACCTGCTGGACGGGGCATCCTGTGTCGGTGAGGATACGGCACGCCAACCCCCTCGCTCTGGCAGCTGGATAAAGACGTCAGTGCCCAGCTCCCCGTGAGGGCGGAGACGATGCAGAAAGCGAGCACAGATGCAGGCAGTGTTTGGAATCCATTAAAGAGGCATCCTCTAGGCTGATAATATAACAGGCCTACTCCAGCCATGTATTTCCTAATGAGGCATCTGTTCTCTTGGCAATGAGAGATTTGTAGTGCGTACAGTAATGGGCTAACACAGCTTAAAGGTGCCTGGAGGTGCTTACACGCAATTTGGTTTTTCTGTGTTCCTTTATTCTCCTTTTAACCCACATTAATTTTGGCACTGACATGCCCTCGTTATGTTACCAGTAATTCAGAATGTGTGCAGAATATACAAACCTTGTGTATTAAATACATAATGTTCCCGTGTGCTATCTTAAACTGTGAACACTAGTATTGGTCATTGGTGGACAGGTTTTGTGGTTCCATTTCAATAGAAATAACAGCAGAGTTTTTGTGGTTACATCTGATGGGTCCTGTGAAATTAAATTGTAAAATAATCACATTTTCTGGTTTTAAAAGGTAGGTGTGTGGGGGGAGAAAATATAAATGTATCAACATTGATCGGAGAAGGGTTTGTGCCGTGCCTGCTGGTTTCTGCGGTAGGGGCCATATGCAGAATTGTCTTTGTTGGAGCATTTTATTGTTAAGATAGTTGTGCATGACTGGGCCACATTTGCACATTTGGGAGTGACCTAAACATTGTGAGCAGAAGGTGTGTGTGTCAGTGTTTGATTTTTCTCATCACTGTTTCTGAGCCTAAAAGATGTTTCGCATGAAGACTGTGGTAGACCGTAACTGTGCTAGCCCTTATCTGCTAAAAAATTTATTGAGCTGGTCATGAAATGAAACTGTCCATAGTTTAAGTGTTCTACAGTGTTGTCATGTAGACTGCAAGCAAAGCCTTCAGCTGGCTGAAACCAACCCAGCTTGAAAATACACAGGTTCTGTTAGTTTTGCACTGTACAATACATACTCTACATACTTTTCATTTCAAAGGCACCATTGGTGGTGATTTCGCCATTGTCCACTTATGGCCCGTGGTACAGGAGTCTGCGTTGACTCTAAATTTCATTTCCAGCCTGTAATGGATACTGCGCAGCGGCACCATAAACACATAGAGGTGGCCACTGTGTAGACGAAGCACAGAGATCGCCATTTGTGAGGAACGCTGCAATTACAGTGCACAGCAGGGGGTTCCATAGCATACGACCGCCTTGGCTGTTCCATACTTAATCAGACATGCTCAAAGTATGCAGTGCTGTAAATATTATTCTGCTCCATAACTGCAAATGAGCAGTAATATACACAGTTACTTGCAATATGTGGGGTTCCGTTTCACGTAATTTTAGTCCGACAAGCGTCGGACGATAGCCTGGCCTTCAACGCAAAGGCAGAGAAGAAAAAGCTAGTGCAGAATTGGCCTGTGATTTTATTATGGTACTGCATATGAATATGGTGGATTTCAATAGGCGTTTATGACCCATATGCTTTGTAGCTGGGCGTATTAATAGCCAGATTGTGAGTGAAGATTATGGCATGGAGCGCCGTGCGCACTCTTAAATTTATGTGACCTTTCCATATGGCCTGCACACGACGTGAAAGTGAAATAGATTTGATGATCTGAGGTGCGCTACAGCGTGATGGCTGGTAATTATCCACATCTGTTTGCTTGAGTTGAACGATTGGAGGTGAGCTGCCTGCTTCGTGTTGTGAGTGGATTTTATCGCGAGTACCTGACCACATGTTGGGTCAATGCTGCCGCAGACGGTGTAGGAAGGTAGGATAAATAAAGCAAGGCTACAAAAGTATGCATCTGGTAAGAAAGATACTTAAAAAAAAAAAACATAGCTGCCCTTGCCCTTTGTGAGGCATTTCTGCAGGAGGTGTGGAGAAGGTATTTATTCCACACCTGTTTTATGTTCTTGCCATCTCCAATTAACAGCACGACGCCGAACTTTGCCTTTAGTGCTGTTGGGCGTGGTTGAAAACCCTAAAATGGTTTAGTCATTGAAAGGTTAGCGATTCACAGTAGTTCCACAATAGGGATCTGTGTGGAAACTGACTTTCAATTAAATGCTCAGTGCCTTCTCCCTTTCCTCTTCTTCTTTCTGTGCCATGGGGCATTCATGTGTGTACATTAAAATTTAGGCTTTGCATTTTTGGAATCAATCAGTATCGATTTATATGGAAATTGTAAGAGGACAGGAGGAATGGGAGGAGGAGGAGTGTTGGAGAACCGCACCTGTACAAGTCGCCTGTTTGCTAGTGCTGCATCGTTGTCAGTTATGCAGGTGAAACCGAGAGAAACCGTTTCAGAGTGATGTGTAACTGTGTTCAGTACACAGCATAATGCGCCAAATTCAGGCCACACCGCTACAGCTCCAGTCATTTCTACATTCGGCAGAATAATCGTATGCACACATCTATTACGTAATGATTATGTATTGTTACAGTAATTCTGAAATCCAGACTTTTCAATAATTTTGCACATTGTTAGATATTAAATACATTTTAATATGCAAAATATACTGCTTTGTTGACAGCAGAAGTTACTGTCTTACTCCATTTCACAATTCTGTAGGTGTATTTTATTGGGTTTAATGTCTTAAAAATGTCCACTGGCTTTATAATTAGTCATCAATCATGATTCTTCTTTACAGACATGTAAAAATGGAGGTCATAAAAGAAGATAGTTATCCAAGGTTTTAGTGCTTTACCAAATACAGGAATGTAGATATTGTACAAATTATAATATTAATTACTCTAAAGTGCTGTTTATTTATGTTATTAAAATAGTAAAAATAATTTGTGAAAGGACTTTTTTGTCAGTTTAGATACTTTTGAAAGAAATGTGTAAAAAGTGACAGCAAATAATTGCTGAACTCAAGGCCACCTGTAATGTGTAACAGGCATAAAATTCTGTATCACAGTTTACACAAAAATATGCGAAAAACTCATATCTCGAAACAATTTTCCCATAGAAAATAATGGAAATCCCATCAATCAGTTCCACACCCCCAAAAATATTAATATAAAAATCAGTTAACTTTTTTAGCAGTATCCTTAGCAGCCATCTTCCCAGGCAGCATTGTAGCTTATGTAAATAAAGTTTATTATATAAATAATATATAGCATGCAGATGTTTCCCTTACGAGAGTACAGTGCACACTGAGATCCAGCAAGCGGGAAGCGGGTGACCAGGTATCCCATGGTTTGCCGCCCGCACCTTGCTGGAAACAAAGTGTACCCGTGCTTTCGTCCTCAGCTTGTTCAAATGGATGCTCACAAGTTGCAGCCAATTGCTCGTATATTGCGCGAGTTTTTGAGTTTTTACTCGTGCTGGAAGTCTCGCTCGTTTTGGACAAAAGCAATGATATGATCATGTACACAGCTCTCGTAACGCGAGTGTACGCTCGCAAGTTGGAGCATTTTTTAGCAAATATTTTTACTCGTATCTCAATTTACTCGCAATTGGGGGCACTTGTATGTTGAGATACCACTGTAATGGCTGGTTTTGTTGTGTTATTTAATTGTAACATCTCCAATTTATATTTTGTCAGTACAAATGTAGTATAGAGCCAAACTGTTATTGTTGTTTATCTAGATGATGATGATGATGGTAGTTGTTTTCGTTGTCGATAATTGTATTTGCCAGTCATTATGAAGTTTACATCTGTACACACCGATGTAGGGAGAAGATACTCACTAGGGAGTCCTACAGTACTCTAAATGATGGCATACATATTAGTGCTGTGACAACCTGCTGTTTCCAGGGGAACGGTGCCTGAACCTGCAGGAGAGCGCTAATGACAAGACTGTTGTTAGGCTGTGACAACAATGCTTCAAATGTGAAAACAAAAATCGTAGTGTGAAGATGCTGTCTCACACCGGTGTGCGCATTGGGCGTATGCGTTGCAGACATCGATGAGTGTGCCACGCAGACGCACACCTGTTGGAACGACACGGCGTGCGTGAACCTGCCGGGGGGTTTTGACTGCTTGTGCGCCTCCAACCCTGGCTGCACGGGAGACTGCCCCCACCAGGGGGCGCTCCGACAGAATGGGCAGGTGTGGACCCTGGACAAGGACCCCTGCTCCGTCTGCTCCTGCAAGGTGAGTGCATTGCAGCAGACATGAGCTGGTTTGCTTTATACCTGCGGAAAGACCATAGTACCGCTGCTGGTCCTCATGCTCCCTTCTCTGCTCGGCCCTCAGGACGGAGCAGTGACGTGCAGACGGACGCCGTGCGACTGCCAGGAGGCCGGCATCAACCTTCTCTGCTGCCCGGAGTGTGACAGGCGGGAGGCGAGTCGGTGTCTGCACCAGGGTGGCCACACGCTGTACCGCAGCGGCGAACAGTGGATCTACAACTGCCTGCAGTGCAGATGCCTGGTCAGAGGGCAAGCCGTCATGGCCGCCACAACCGCCGCTGATCTTAGGCTGGCGGGAAACGCACTAGCTGAAGAAGACACACTCCTGCTCCATTCTCATCCACTTAAAAACGACATAGAATTATCATTCTTCAATGATTTGCTTATACGTGTAACTTAAGCAGACATTTTAGGAGGACCAGAATATTTTGTGAGAAGTTATGAATTGTGGATCTGTCAGTCGATTTGTTATACAGAGGGATGTACTTAGTGTGTATGAAGACAACATTGTGGCACTCACGAATGTGGTTCACAGACAAGCTCCACTGTGCAAACGGTGACATCGTGATAAAAAGCCTCAGATACCTGCCTTTAAAAGTACATTCTCCAGAGAGGGTGTCTGTGGTCAGTGAACTGTAAAACCACAGGTCTCCATTAAAAGTGATAGGCGTTCATTTTGGATTTAATAATTCTTTATAAACCCCGTTGGTGAATGCAGAGTCAAAGGAGCACTGACAGAGACCAGACACAGAATTACATCATGGCATAAAAACCAAAATTAGGACACAACGCCTGTTGTCAGAACCAATGTCATGGCCTGTCATTTTTGAACATGTTTGGGCTGCAATGCGACACACACAAAAATTACATTTGTGAAACCAAAATTTAGAATTCAGATGGATTCAGACCATGCAATGACAGTGAAAGGCCGTGAGTGTAAAATATATTGTCAGGCTTTGATATGCAGTTTGTGTTGTGCTACCTGTTAACCATTTCACTACAATCTTAGTACATCCAGCCATTGATTCTGCTGGGTTTTTTTCCTTGGCAATCATTCAGACCGCTTCATTTGGAATCGTGTTGCACAGACGGTTTTGCAATTAATTCTGAAATAATGGCACGGTAACATGGCACTGGGCAAGAATAGCTTTTTTTATTGTTACCGCCTGCAGGTGACTGCATGATTAATATCTTTCACTCTCCTCCTCTGTGTGCTGTGCTGTAATATCGGCGTCACTGTTGAGTTTTCCTTCACATCGCTATGGTTAACCCTCAGTGTGTACATTAGGCAGGGGAGGTGGACTGCTGGCCCCTGTCCTGTCCCGCGCTCTCCTGTGAGTACTCCTCCGTGGCAGAGGGCGAGTGTTGTCCACGCTGCACCACAGACCCCTGTCTCGCCGACAACATTGCCTACGACATCAGGAGAACATGCACGGACAGCACCGGTGTCAGCCGTCTCAGTGGCTCCGTCTGGGCCGTGCCCGGCTCCCCCTGCACCACCTGCCAGTGCAAGGTAAGAGGGGTGGGAGGGAAAAGGGGTCACGCTCTGGCCGCGCACGTTCTCGTATACAAGCGCTGGTGGGACGTTTGCCCGAAGCATTAAAGACGTCGCCTGTGTTTGCAGAACGGAAACATCTGCTGTTCGGTGGAGCTTGAATGTCTCATGAACAACTGAAGGCCACCGAAGCAGAGCACCTCCTCTTCCTCCTCCTCCTCCTGGTCATGGCCCGGAGAGCGTCTCCAGATTAAAGATCCAGCTTTGTTTTGTTCTTGGTTTTATTTTTGTTCTCCTACACACCAGACTACTGCCAAAGTGTCTACGTCTGGACAGAGACTGGCTGCTGTGCTTGGCTGGACCTCAGAGGAGACACCGCACAGGTGGACTGAAGGTGACTGTCACGGAGGGGGGGCTAACCTGTGCACCCCCCCTCCCCCGATAAGTGTTTGTAGCTTTGACCACGACCTGAGGAGCAAACTCTGAATAGGGAAGTAAGGAGCACGCAGGTTTAACTACTCCGGATGATTCTGGCACTGTTAAAACTTCACCACTATTAAAATGCAACGGCATCCCTCTCCGAAAGACAAGCGTCATGTAATCCTGTGGTCCAGGGTGGCTTTTCAATAAGTGCATTCAAAAATTAGCAAGTCTGAGAACCCTTCTAAATAGTTTTTAAAACTAATTTAATGTGTTTTAACAAAGAAGAGAATAAATGAAACTAAAGCATATTCTTGAAAGCATAAAGTCAGGCTAAATAGCAAACCTAGGGTGTAGAAAAATTCTGCCAAAGTGCTTTTCTTATTCTTAATGCAGAAAATGTTTTATGAAAAAAAATAAAAGGTCCCTTGAATTTCAAATGCTGGCATACTCATTTTCAACGTGACAATGAAGCTACTGGAGAATAATTTTAAAATAAGCCACACAAAGTTAGATTTTATATGCCAGCAGTTCAGAAAGGGTCAGTCATGTTTGCTTACAGGCAGGCTTATTAAAGGATAGATGACTTGACCTTTGGCTTATAGATTCACTCTTGTACAGGGTTCAGCTTTCAGCAGCGCTTTCATTTCCTGAAAATCGAGGCTCAATTTTACAGAAACGCTGTGACAGCCACGTTACAGAGCCACGCACACGGAAGGCGAGGCGAAACCAGCCTCACACCAACAACACTTTCAGCGTCACATGGCTTGATTCAGAGAGGGACTGAGTGAAGTAATTGTTCATTGACAAATACACAGAAGCGTCACAGGCTGTAATGGTGGTGTAATCTCTAATCGTATCAGGTTGAGCGTAGTTTCAGAAAAAAAAAGCCTTTTAGAGCCATGTTGCTACTTGCGTTTTCAGGTTTTCCTAGCAATTTTTCCCTTTTAACAGTGATCAAATGACGGAGAGAATTGCAGTAACGGATGTGACGCATCTGCTTTGGAGAGCGGTACCAGCTCCTTTTTCCCTGCCACTTTCACCACAGCTTCATACCTATTCTTGTCGTAACTTTTGTCCAGTATGGTATGTTGGGAATTCAGATACTACAGATGAAAAGTTGCTGGCTTCACAGAGGTTCCATTTCTTGACTGTTGCGCTTAAAAAAAATTTAAAAAAAGAAAGAAAAAAAAAAAAAAAAGACAGATGACTACAATAAGTACATACTGTATATGCAGAAGACAGCCAGCCTTGGAGTGGCACAGACGTGCTTGGCATGGGTAGCTTACATGACCAGTATATTCAACATGCAAACAGCCTCCCTTTCTCAGGCCGTGGAAATATATGTAATAAATTCTGTCATCGGCTAATATTTTTGGGAATGTAAATTGAAAGCAAAATGATTTTTATGGATACAATATGGAATGACTTAACACTCTTCCTCAGAATTACTGTGTAAATGTGTCTGTAACATACACTGAGCTTTTGTTGATAACATTTTCCAGATGTTGTGTATCTAAACTTGGTGATTTTATTTTTTCCTTTTTTTCTTATTGTAAATACTGTGTACAAAGCTGCAGCTAAATGAAAAGACGACACTGGATCCTGTTTAAAATAGATTCTTTCATCCTGAGCTACCTAACTAAAGGGGAAAAGCAAGGTGTACATTTTAAAGTTTTTTTTTGTGTGTGTTTTTGTCTCACACTCTTAGTACTGGTTAGCATATAACAAATCAAACACCACAAGTCTGGGAACACTACACAGAGGTACTGCTGAAAGTCATCAACAGCTTTTGCAAATATGTATAAATTGGATAACAGGATGACACTACATGTATGACAATGTGTTAATTGTTTATATGTCACAAACTTGTTCTTCAAACAGTATGTACTGGAATAAAAAGTATGAAACCTTTTCATAATTCGGTAATGCACCTAGTTGAAATAAAAGCTTTGCCCTTTTAATCCCCATGAGTTTAAGCATTTCACAAAAGTTCCTGATGAAATGTTCAAGGAATGGTATGCATTACTGTAAATGTTACCGCTAATTCTGATTCACCAAAAGGGTTAAGTGTCCATTGACTTTAAGTCAGTGTTGTGATAGAGAACTATGTACATTTTTTTTGTTTCAATAAATATTTTAGTTGTATAATTTCAGTGTCTGTTTAATATTGCATCAACAAATACCTATCAAGCCAGCATCATACTACTATAGAAAACATCATGCACATACATAAAAAACTACAAAATAATAAAGAGATCTACGTATTGTTACAAATCTGCTTAACAAGCTGCGTGAGGTATAGGCTGTGGACGTGATACCAGACCAGAGGGTACAGGCGGTCACCCACCAGCCCGTTAGACATGATCTATAAACATATGACAAGACCATTATAGAAAATCCAAAAGCAATCTTAAAGATCTGTGTCTGCTGTTTTCAACAAATAACAGCTCATCCAAAACATGAATTCAGCCGACAGGATAGATGTTTTAAAGCTAACGTATTTTGCCACATAAAAAAAAACATTTGCCACAATTTTAACAACAGTGTAGTTAGTCATCAATGAAATAACCAGAAATTTTTATTTAATCTGATAATTTTTATTAGACAACTCATTACTAATAGGGTGGGGGTGGTAAAACCCTGTCAAAACGTATACGCACAGACATATAAATTGCAACGGCAAAGCAGTAAACAGAAATCTAAGAGCGGAAATAATCTGATTTACCCCGAGCGTGAAATGTTAAGGGTTACTGCACATGATATTACATGATATCACAGTACAAAGCGTATGCGGTTTTTTCCCCCCTCTGTGTATCCTGTAAATTCAGATTAACATAAAAGTCACAGGTGCTTTTATGCAAAGTGGGAAATATTATAACGGACTAAGGGAGCAAGCGGGACTCGAACTCTGGTCGCCTAAACCAAAGCCAAGGGACTGGCCCACTATGCTACAGCAAAACAAGCAAAGCTATGGGAAGACAGCCATCCTCTACAGCAGTGTTTCCTGGAGGTGTGTGTTGATGCTACGCGGCGTGGTGTAAATAACCCTGCGGAGCTCTACCTGCGCTGCGGGAGACGGACATGAGGTCGTGCACGGCCCAACAGCGGGGCACGCGTCATTCAGTGCAGACGCGCGCAAGTGTCCCACAAGCACGCATAAAGTGCCTACTCAGCAGCCGCTTGTCACGCCGTCCCGCCTGCCCTAATTTAAACACTTCTCCTGTGCGGCCAAGCCGTACTAGCTGTGCGGCGTCATCGATGCTATATGACCTTGTCCAACCGCTGAGCGCTCAGCCGAACTCCTGAGGGACGCTGCCATTTATCACTATTATTACCGCCGTATTTACTGCGTCCATAGTACTTCAGCACAGACATCCGTTAAAGAAATATCATGGGTGTGTTTTTTTTTTTTTATCGTACAACTGCTTATTTGATTGAAATAAAAACGAGCAACTCCAAAAGCACCTCACAAGTAATATGCACCTTCTTGTATTTTTGTTTGTCTGTTTTCTGCTTACCTTTCTTATATTCCGTGTAATTGGCTTGGACCAAGTCACGGTACACCGTGAACAGGACGCGAAACTGAAATGAAACCTACAATAAAAGTAATCAAAAGGTATGCTTTAATAAAAATACTACAAAGTTTATTGTAAAAACTAGTATAATAAAACTAATAAATGCATATTATATGTTAACGACTATATATATATGGATTACATGCATAACATTTTTTTTTTATTTTATCAAGTTGTATTTCTGTGTAACAACCTGATTTAACTTCACTACAGTTTATAAACTTTATATGTATAAACTCTGAACATACAAGGGAAAAAGACCTTATTTACAAACAGTGAATAATTCCAACACCCTGGGGATGCTATATTAAACCCATAAAGTAATATACTGAAGCCTGATAAAAGCACAATATCCAAAATCCTTCCATTTACTTCCATAGTGAAGATAAGGCTCTATATTAAATTGCTCTCTATCTGAAAAAGTGGCTTCCAGAGGCAGCCCTTAAAATTTAGCTATTATGGACCTAAGTGCTGTAAATCACTTTGAAAAGGATTGAATCAATGGCGGCAATTATGCCACATGGTCTTCACCAATACTGTGGTCTTCTGTCCTGAATTCTGTAGCATCTGTCTGGTGTATATTCAATCAGTGCAGCGATGAAAAATGTACACAGTTTGTATTCCAATTCTGTGCAACTCAAAACTAATTTACAAAAGAGAACACAGAAAGTTATGGGTCAATTGATAAATGTGAGCCGGCAACATCAGCCTTCGCTCCGTGATCAATACGAACATGGAGATCATTCATTCGGTCTTCCCAATAACGGTGTCACTGACACGGGCATTTCAGGAGAAACCTTAAAAAAGCCAAAAGGTCGCAGATGGAATGACGCAATTCAACGCATCTCTTCAAAGCATGTGCTTTACACAGAATAACACCCATGTAAGGGCGATGTGCTCTGTATTCATTACTTACCTTCTGTTGAACTTGCTTGAGTTTTCATTTACATATGCAGGTGGGGCTTGATTAACCTAATGCAGGGAACATCGTGGAGTTTCATTAAAGGCTCTGTTACCATGCGGTTGGCCAAATTCCCAGCCGCATAATGGAGACATTCCATTTCATCCACAGAATTAACCTGCCTGCCCTCATTCCTGGGCTTACTAAAAGGGCTAGAGGAAACGTAGGCAAAACAGTTTGTGCAGTCAGGTAATTCAGCACATAGGCTACCTCGTAGCCTCTCATTTATGCCTCCTTCTCTAAGTTTAAAATAACAAGTGTTTGAGGCATACAAGTGTACTACAGTGCAGAGAACATGTTGCTCATACATAATTCAGGTTAGCAGATGATACACAAGGTGAGAGACATCTGGTCATATACATCCTCAGAGCATCGCACACAAAACCAGCACTGGTCAGGCTCCTCTGGTTTAACAAAAGATAGACACTGAGTTCATTCACTGCGGTAAGGTACTGCTCTACCTGACTGTAATGGTTTGGCACGTGGCAATCACCCAAGAACCTCGGCTTCTGATTTTGAAGGGAAATGTTAGGTAGAGGACAAGCCCTTCGACACAAAGCGTACATTCAACCCTGGCGAGTTGAGTTCTTTGCGACCTACTCCAAAGAGAAAATTCAACTTTTAGGAATCCATCCGAACGTGTGATTTTATTTTAAAGCTCCAGGTTCCATACCAGTTCACTTCTGTTACAGGCAGATAAAACTTCACAACTTGCCAAAAGTCATTGTAATCTTCTCCACAGATTAAAGTTTCATTCAGGGCCTTTATCTTTCTCAAGTGAATAGAGATATGTCTAAAACGGCAACTGGCACACCTTATATTAAGTTAGAATGGGGAGTGAAAAAAAAACTGTCTGGTCCATATCTATTTCCTGCTTTTCTGCGTCCACTTTGTATTTCCATGACCCAGGTTTTGGACCTGGATAGATGATGGCTTTGAATGCAAAAGAAAACCACATTAAATTAAATCCCCCCCTGCCAAGACAAATGTTCCTCATGCTTGCTTGCAAATCCCCTTTCATCTCCCATACGCATGCATGGAGGTAGAATTACAATGCACCTTGCCGCGTTCACTCTGAACGTAAATAAATAAATAAAACAAACCACCAACTTCACGTTTCTTTAATTCAAGAAGTGTACAGCAGTTATTCTAGCCTACATTGAATTAGCGCTGGTAAATGTCTATTGATGACAGCACAATCAATGTGAGCATAATTAAATGTGGATAAAGAAAGCAGACACACCACTGGCGGCCCATAGGACCTGCCAATGACTTTATGAGCGTTCAGAAACATTAACTGCCTTCAAAACTGAACAGCCCTGCATTATTTAACAGATTCTCTGCAATTAAGCCTGGAGAATAGCAGCCTTTTACATTTGACATGGATGAATACAGGTGGTCAAGGGATTGAGTGTTTCATCGATTAGAGCCCGCTGTCAAATACAGAGCATGTGTGAAACTAATCTGAGGTTTAACTCTGGGATCAAGTGTTCGAAAGCTGTGCAGGATGCCATGCTGGGGGATGTTATCTGAATACCAAAGTAAACTCTGGAATATTACTACAATTAACATTTGGAGGAACTAAATCCAGGAAGGAACACAACAGCCCAAATGTCAAATTTTCTTTCTTTTTGGCTGTTTGTAGGCGATGAGGTCATTTGACAATCTCTGGCAATTTCACATAACCACAATTTCCCTAACGACTCTATTTCCTACGGTGTTGTATTTGATCAGAAAGGCTACGGAGCACAAACGTGTATGAGCGAATGTGAGTGGTTTCAGGGTGTTACATCACATACGACTGTACGCTGATTTGTAACACGCGTCACAAAATATGTTGTAATAAAAAGTAGAACGAAGTTCCAGTAGTTGGCACTTTTTTCAAATTTAGCGGCGTCACGTCCTTAAATTACGGCGGTCACATTATTCACGGAATGACATGTAAAACCCATAGCAACCTTCGCCCCATGATGACCAAAACGCAGCTCCTAACTCACTAAAAGGGGGCTCTTAATTTTCAAATTTATTTTAAAACTGAGCCAGTGTAGCCACCAAGGTTTTCGTGCTGATTATATAATTTCAGACTCTTTTTAATCAGGGCAGTTCATCCACCGCTGAATATATTAGCACATCCATCAATTCAATTTTACCAAAATTCCAAGTCATCAATCAAAATCAAACAAACCAAACTCATCTGATCTTCAATTACCAATATTGCACCGATTTATACGACCCAATATTTCAACATTAATAACTTATTTTGTTCTACAGTCAACATATTATTTAGATCTTTGCCTAGATGTTATAAAACCGGAAACGCATGCTTGTAAGTGTGTGCTCAGTGATGCAGACAAATTTACAGTGAGAGGAGCATTAGTGACATACGATAAAAGTCAACCCATGCACAGTACACACAGCACCGAACTGAGGCGCGCGCGCGTGTGCGTGTGTGTGTGTGTGTGTGTGTGTGTGTGTGTGTGTGTGTGTGTGTGTTACTCACCGACGGCAGTGGCCAGTTATAGGATGTGAGCATCTGACATGCCGCTGCATTTTATCTCGCCATGCACTGGAAATAAAACGAGCATTTCGTTAAAAAAAGCTCGAAGAAAAGTCAACATCACACGTGATATTGCGGTATTATATAACCACTGAGGCAGAGATCCCAAAAACATTCTGACCTGATTCTGCTCTCCCTACTTAAATTCCCAACTTGGGGGAAGGAAAAACTGAAATTTAACACGGAGACTCTTGCGGATTATCATCTGGCTGGTATCTGAGAAAAATGCAATTTCTGTACAAACGTTAAACATGTTAGCCATCAGCACAAGCAAGAGATAATATCTCCTTACGCCAGAAACACGTGCTATTGAAAGTCACAAAACTACACAACAGATGCACTGCACAATTTCGACTTAATTAGCATTATCGTGTTATATAATAACTACAGTGTTAACACATTTTAAATCAGTTTTTTAGAGTGTTATTTTCGAAATTTTATGCTTCGTTGAGGGAAAAAGGATTTTGCTGTTAAAAATATTTTTCCAAGCAATGAGCGCATTGTTAGCACTAAGCTAGAATTGTTGTTCAAGAAACAATTTTTGGTTAGTGTCAGGCCTTCAGAGAAAAAAAAAAAAGACACATTAAACTTCCTATTTCAACTCTACTGTGCCGTGTTTTTAAAGTGGATTTTTATGCACAGGAGGCATATTAATTATAAATATATGCAGGAGTGAATGAGTTCCAGCCTCATCTCTTTGTTGCAGTGAAAAAGCCTCTGATAGGATGCGACAGGCTTAAGAGTCACAAATGCACAGGAGTCTCCACTGTCTGTCTGTCTGTCTGTGTCT
>JABJVR010000749.1:0-20502 GCA_025773905.1 Chitala chitala | reverse complement strand
ATATATTTTATATAATGTACTTTTAATGATAACTCTTTTCCTGATATGAGCATCAATTAGATGTTGGCTGCTCTTGTGAATCCATTTTTACACAGTGCTTATGTATTAAGCAGAGTAATTCAAGTAGAACTGAAAAATCCTTACCTGCTTTTCTGTATGAAAATGGACAGTAATCATTTCCAATGCACCAACATTATGTTCCCTTCACCTTTCAAATCAGTCCACCGTCCCCTAATGCCAGAAGGAGACTTAGGGGGATTTATTCAGCTGTAAAAGGCAAGGGTCTGAACAGTTCAGCAGCATGCCAACCATGTGACGAGTTGACAGTAAAACAGCATTTCTTGAATAAAATGTGGATTCTGTGCACACCGATACGATAACAGTGGTGAATCCGCACATCCTGCTAAGTTGTCTGTCATTTTCTGATAGCCAGCATTTCTTTTTCTGTTGTAACAATCACACAGCAAAGGTGAAGGTTCCTCACAAGTATAGCTTTAAAACTAACAAACATCTCTTAGTTGTGTTCAAATAATCTGTTCACTGTGAGAATATTTCATTCTTTCTACAGGAATTATTGGCTAAAATTGGCTGGAGTAATTTGTCTCATCTTTGCTTAGTTGCTATTATTTTGTTTCCTCTTTATTATTTAAAAATTTCTATTGGATGTAGTTGCCTAATTACTCTTTAAACTTTTTTAAAATTGACACACAAAATGTGCAACAGACAGAAAGTTGTCTTGTCAGCTCACGTCAGTTTCTCTGGTATAGGACCTGTATTGGCGGTCGCCTGACTGAAGGTCAGACACATTTTCACATTCATGGGTGAACTGTGAATGCTGTAAAAATGCCATCATTTAGCCAGGTGACAGAACTTTTAAACAGTCATTAAAAAAAACCAGAATTGAAGGCCTAGTGCTAAGGGGAGAGACATTAAATGTTTGACAAAGCAAATTAGAGTAATATTTTTGAAATGGTTTCATCAGCACATGTTTATGGGAAGCATGTCCCAAACTTCTTCACAAGTTGAGTGGTAAGAACTGCAGTTTAAGATCCAGCTACCATGACACATCAATCTCTAGTATCTCTGCAAGTTTGAATATGTTAAAAAAAAGAAGACCGGGACAAAGACAAAAAGCACTGTGGTGTCATGAAAACACCCCTCATTGTTTGAGCATTGATTTTTGTTTTAATCACATTTAAATCTAATAATTTGTAAGACCATAATATAAAACCATAATAGATAGATAAATTATTATAAAATTTCTATAAAAGATGGTAGAATCCAAACACAAGTTAATAAATCACCTCCTAACATTTAATAAATATAGTATCGATACGTGTTATCAAGTTGTCCTTTTGTTTTGCCAGTAGCTAATACACAAAACAAAGCAGGAAAACTAAACATACACCTCTATCTTAAACTGCCTTTTTGAAACTGTGTTAATATGTGAGGCTAACTTGATTGAAGCACTGTGCATGTATGATCAGCTAAAAGCAAAGCATTGGCCAGCTTTGTAGTCTGACAGGGGAATGGTGACCTCCAGAATTTGCTTACACAGGTCTTCATAGCTTCCACCTTTCTGCTCCCAATTGTAAATAAGCTCTTTGATGAACTACTGCTGTCAGTGTTTTGGATAAATGTTCTGATCTGATCAGAGATTTACGAGGGGGTCAACGCTATAAATTATTAAAGCTGAAAACAATGAAAGATGATATTTTGTTTTCCATGGCCATTGACTATATGAGTTACACTTCCAAAAAAGTTATGATGCCATTATTGTTACCACACCATACTATAGCAGGCTCGACAATTCTATTATAGATGTGGACTGAATTCAGTTACTGGGGAACTAGGGGTCGGGGCTGTTTCTGTGTGATTGACTATAGTCTTCCTGGCATTTCATTTCACAGAAGAGAATGGAATTTGCTAGTTTGCTGGATTTATATTTAGTCCACCACCTTGAATATACTTGCCACAAATGCATTTCAGTACATACAAAAGATATCATAACATATTTTTAGTCTCTGTATATTGTCCTGTTGTGTAATACATAGGGATGTAATGATACAGCGTATCATAACAAAGCACATGGCAGTGCAAATGAATGAACAATAAATGAAAGAGGACAGCACTCTAGTACCAATGGTTTTATTATATGCACAGACGTTTCGGGACACTCTCTCTTGTGTCTTTTCGGGACACGCTCTTCCTCAGTGTGCAACACACCTGAAGATCACCCCATAGGTGTTCTTTTATAAACAGTATAGAATCATGGGACCAAACAACATTAAGACACGTGATCAAAACAGGAAATGCAGTTGCAAAATCAACCTAGTTACAACTCCTAAGTACAAACTAAATTTATACAAACTACAATTATAGTGCAAATGAGTGACAATGTACATTGTGCAGATGGACAATGTTGTATTCTATGAATTATACCATCGCTTTGGTTAGCACTCCTGTTGGTGTCAAGGCGTAACGCAAGATTGGGAAATGCCATGAATACGCATGAAGGTGAAAATGAGATTTTAAATCTTTTACATCAGAAGCTTGAAAACATCTTGGCTTTCCTCTTTCTCAGAATGAAAATGGCAACAATGTAACAGACAAAAGCAAAACAATCTGTAAATATTGTAAGACAGCCATGGTCATTTTCATAACTGCTAACACTAGTAATATGATGCAGCATTTACAATGCCACCACAATGAAAAGCTCTGGCCACTGCCTGTGAAGAAGAAACATGCTTTTGCATTATTTTTGCTTGTTTACTCCTCAGAAAAAAAAACATCTTTTTCATTTAAAATTTTATTTTGAATACACTGAGAAAATCAAATTGTGAATCCAGGATTGTGAAAAGAACTACACTATGAGCTGAGTGCATCATTACAAGCTCAACAATAGACTACTGCATTCTATTGTAGATTATGGTCATTTGTTCATGGCCAAAAATAATCTATTTTTATGTCCTAAGTATTCACATTAAGAAATTCTGTTTACAAAATATCTTATACACTACAAAGATGTTTTATTTTTATCCGTCCATGTTTAGACAGGACAGAATTGCCCCCCACCCAAATACCAGGCATCCTAATTACTTTAATCATAATGGATCAAATGCTGTAAATAGCGTGTCTCCCACCCACTCCCAAATTTTAAATGACATTAGATGATACCTGTGTCTACTAGGCTGGCATTTTATTCTATGACCTTATACAGTACATGTACAACAAAAACCACATACAGTGTGTCAACCAGTCTTCAGAAACCCTCTTGTGCTGAGAAATCTTTGAGGATAGAAGTTAAGATTCAGTTGGCATAGTACTGGTATAGAGATGACAAGGAAGTGAAGTTGAGCAGTCAGGGTAGGGGTATATTTGGCCTGTCAGTTCAGGTATGCGTTTTTATGTCCATACTGTCAACAACAAAGGGTGTATTTACCCTAATCCAGAAAACACATTTCACCTTACATTCCATAATGTTGGTACTTCACAGAGCAAACTGTTTAAATCAGGCTTCTACTGAGGTGAAGCAGTGTTCTGAAGTTTGGATAAAACAGGTGTCACAGCCTAAATGAATAGTGCACAGGAAAACACTACTGCCTTCCTGAGCAGATAACAGTACTGAATCATTGTGATGTATGAGATTTTCTTTGGACAAAATGAGTTTATTGAACAAAAAACTCAGTATCTGCCTATTTTGTACACACAAGTGCTTTAAAGAATAAGATTAAACACCTGCTCTTTGTGATAAGGCAGCACAGCTGTCACAGTGCTAGGAACAGAACACAGGTTTTAAGTTAATGTCACACAAAAAATGATGCTATATGGCACAGCAAACCAGAGTGTTAGAATGACAGACACGTTGTAATGAGGGATGTCAGAACGATAGACATATTAAAATGAGTAATGTTAGAATGATGGATACATTGTAATGAGTAATGTTAGAAGGATGGATACATTGTAATGAGTAATGTTAGAATGATGGATACATTGTAATGAGTAATGTTAGAATGACGGATACATTGTAATGAGTAATGTTAGAAGGATGGATACATTGTTATAAAGATGGACATTTTGTTATTAGGCTTCTTACTACTTTCAGTACTACACTACTGGATAATTCAAAAGATACTTGCTCACAAGTTACATGTTTAAGAAATATGACCCATTAACAAGCTGTGCAGGTAAAAAATTTTTACTTTAGAAAATAAACCTATTTTATTACAAAGCTTCAAGCTGCAATACATTCCTAACAAAATGGATTTAAGGATGTTTAGCCATTGAGTTCCTAGGACAAAGATATTGAGCATGATCATTTTTTTCTAAATCCATCCTTATAGCTGTTGCCTTAAAAATAGACTGAGTAGATTTCTGAACAATGTGAAAGAAAACTGTTTAATTTCTATAAAAGTATAGATCATACTGTTTCCATTGAACATGTGACCCATAATTCAAAAGATCCCTTAAATACATATTCCTAGAGAAATGAAACACATTACTGACTTTCATTTAAAAAAATTTATTATCATGTGATTCATTTTCATTTTGCATGTGCATTTATTTGTAACATTTTTAAAGATGACAGTCATAACAAATGGGATGATGTGGCTTATTCGGTTGTCTGTTTCTGATAGATATGTCTACATTGTTTTCTATTTCCCATCAAAGTAAACATTCAGACATTTAATACTGATTTTAGTAAACAGTTTGTGTTTAAAGTGTATCCAGGAGGGTATTATAAACGTGGAAATTATTGTAAAAACTAAAAACTTGTTTTTCCTGTATCAGTTTTTGCATTTGGGTTATCATAACAATTGTAAATACAAACAAAACTGAAAGGCAATCAACAATAGTACCTTTGATGTACATCAATTAGCCAACAAAGAACACTGTACAATTACAGCTCACAAAGGTTGTTTACCACCTAATGTAAAATTGCAACCAAAACAGGTATTATGGAAACATAAAAAAATCTTGAAAAAATATCAATGCAGAAAGATGGTTAAAAGTCCTAATTTTCCAAAGGAAATCACAAGCCCCCTTTTAAAATGCCCACGTAACAGGTTATACAGAAGAGGCATAGGAATAAACATTTCCTGAGACAGCAGAGGGAGGGTGATCATTAGAAGTTCTGAGAACAGAAATACTGAGTGGAGACAAAGGAAGAAACAGGTCCGTGCTGCAGTACTAGTAACTGGGTCAGTTCTGACAATGAAGCAGTGGAACACATCCTGTTCCTTAAGGAGTACAAAAACAAGTCAATATCTTTGTAAAAGAGGAATGAACACACCCTCTGACTAAGTCCTTACTATTTATAAACACTGCTTAAATTAAGTACAGCTTTAAACCAAGAAACATTAAATTCAAATATACAACGTGTAGTGTCAATAATCCCAAAAATTCCATATTCACAATTTCAGTCAACAGGCACACATTTTACCTGTTGTGAAATACTATAGTAACAAACTACAGAAATATGTACATATATGACAGTAAAGGGCATGAAGATCAACAAATACACAGGATGTATTTTCAGTTGTCTCATACAAGTGAGCTGCTACATTAATTACTGCTGTTTAAAATTTAGTTTTCTGTAAAGAGAACCATTAGTACTTTTTGTCACATCCCTGCCTGTCATGTCCCCTAGATGTCGCCCTTCCGCCTGTCCTTTCCAACCTGTTCCTTTGTTATTAGTTGCCAGCCTTGTGTCTTTTAACATTGGTTTGCCTTTATGTATCTCACTAGTTTCTTTGTCCTTCATCGGTTGTTGAATGTAGGTGAATTCTTGTAAGATAGTTGGTGCTGTAATAGTCTAGAGTTGTTTGTTCTTGTTTGGACTTAGTTCTTTGTGTTCACATTCTTATCATTAGTCCTGTTTGTTCAAAGCCTTGATTGTTACCTGTGTTTTGGTTTTCCCTGTTTATCATTGTTAAACCCCTGTTCATATGTTAGTTTGTTTTACACCTGATTAAAGCCTCCCTTTTCGCACATTCGGCCTCGCCTCTCTCGCCTTCTAGGCACAAACGTTACATTATTAGTAGCAGATTGGTTTTTGAAATGATTGTAGCAACAATGTATAAATCACTTTCAGAAACATTTCCTACACCAGCCTCAAGAGATCTGCAGCTCATGGGAAATGATGTTAGTACACCAGCAATGTTCATGTGGCGAACAGTTTCACCAACACAGCTGTAAACAAAGGGCATTAGCATTTACATTTTGACAATCTGAATAAAACAAGCTGATTTCATTCGTCTTCTTGCCATTCAAAATCCTAACTCATGAAAATGTTCCCACTTTCAAAATTGTATAAACAGCAAGTAATATGACATATAAAAGGACAGTAATGTCGGTCCACTCTATTAACTGCAAACAACATAAAAATGGACAGTGATCTTATGAAGAAGTATAATCATCCTGTCACTTCTCAGATCCATATACGTGACATATACATTTAATACATCAACAATTAAACAAAAACTGATTTGACTAGACTAAATGGTTTCAGACATTTAACAGTAATACAGTTCAATAAAACTGATCAGTCCCAGCCATTTATGTACCATGTACACATGGTTTGTCCACTTGATGAAATTAAAAAGGTTACACAGAATGAAAGACATTTTCTCTAAACTCATAGGACTGAGGGATGGGAGTGGGTCTTTATTGCTCCAGGTGGCATTCACAGCACAATCATCTTTGAAACCAGAAAAACTAAGTACAAGAAAAGGTCGTATGTTGAAAGTTTACCATCTGGAAGAAAAGGGCATGGCAGTACTGGTAAGATGAGACGATGATGTATAAAGTCTGTGAAGTGTACCAGAGAAGGAGGGGCCAGGTTTAAAAAGCAAGATCTCTTCAGCAGCTCCATTGGATTTCTTATAAATCCAGCCATCCTAAAGGGACATTTGTTTGAAGTAGTTCTACCCACACTGCACTCTAGCTATATCTGACTTCATTACGGAAAATGGTGTCAATCAAAATGGCCTGTAATGCCATTCAGGTTTTAAAAGTCTCAACCTCACAAAAAATTTAACAGCTTTCAGTTATACTGCTTCAGTTATTGCTAAAAATTTTAACATGCTTTTATATTAAAAGAGCAAAAAGGAAGTGTTTATTAAAAATAAAACATATGCAAAGCAATAACCAAATGTATTAATCCAATACCAAGTCTGTTTTCCTGTTAATACATGTACAAACACATGTACCTTTAAATTGTTCCATAAGTGATCAATATAATGCCTGCCCATTGTTATGTGTACTGCAGCTACAGTGATGGCACAAATGTTTCCAGGTATTGTAATGCAGTGGAGCTGCTTTTTATACTGGGCAGGATTGTGCCTTACTGAAAAGTGGTGAAAAGACATATAGGTACTCAAAGGAACCGCTAGGGGCACCATCAGTCCATAGGGGTGCCACTGGATGGGACTGGTTGCAATGCAAGGGACACCAGCTAAAATCTTGCCTGGTGCACCAAATTGGTCAGGACCGGCTCTGAAGCAATGACAGTGAATATTTTCAAAATGAGTTATGCATCTGAAAAAGGGAGGAATACACCGAGCCATTGGTCAGTACAAACAGTGGTGACATCATGCTCAGAAATTTGAAAACCCCGCCTTTCCGTTCCAGTCAGAAATCACAACTAGCTGCCGTCTAACTTGCACATTTCTGCATTTAACACAGAACAGTTATTCATCAATGTTTTAGGAAGGCAGTGTCAGTGGAGTTAAAAATGTAAAAACCAATTTTATAATATTTAATGTGCACTTGGTGTAGCAGTTTTTGCTAATAAAAAAAAAAACAAACATCTGAATTGAAACTTATTTGTTATATATCTGAACCACAATTATATGAAAAATTACTACCATACATTTTTTTATCCTTTAAACCATAGACTCACACAGAAAACATTACCTACTCCTTTTTGCTTATTTACTAACTGTGACAGAAACTACAACGATGAACTTCTGTCCCTTCATGTAATCTGTACAGGTAACGTACTGATACCTGTCACCGCCTGTTGACATTTGAATATGCTCATGTTAGATGAACATTTCTACGAAAGGGAATGAAAATTGTACAAAATTTGTACGAAGAATGGCTGCCTACGCCGATGACATGGCTAAGGGGCGAGTGCTGACACCCAGGGTGGGTGCTGCTGCTACATGGGATAGACTTTGTTTTCTGGGATGGGGGAGTCACTGGACCGGCTGTCCACACACTCCGCCTGATCCTGGGGGGCCGGGACATGAGTGGCGATGGCCGTCATCTCACCCGCGTGGCTCTCGCCTGTGGCGCCTCCTTTATCTACAGTTTGGTTGGGGTTCAGGTCCAGGGTGGTCCCACTGCAGCTGAACAGCTGAATAAGACACTTCCTAAACTGCAGAAAACCACAGTCACATGTTAGCTGGTGAACATCTGCTATTATTACCTCCACAGTCATGCTGAAGATAGATTAATCTGGATATATTCAGAGGGGCTACTCGATGAGTTACAAGCATTAAACTGCCATGTCCTATTTATAGAACTAGTAAAAATTTTGACATACTGATATTAAATTCAGCTAAAAGAGGCACAGCAATAATAGTGCCATAAATTACGTCCACTACATTAAAAAGGATTGAGATTTGATTTCAGTCTATTATTGGGTAACTAATATACATACTGGAAAATTGAACATGTAAAAACACAGGCACAAAAAGACATGTGTGGATGGGTGGAAAAAATGCAAATAGTTTATCAAGATAACAAAAACATATCAGCATACAAATAGTTTTATCAGACCATAGTTACTATGTTACCTATGGCAGAAATCCTTGACTTCCACTTATTTTCAGCAGCCTGAGGATCAAAAATTTAAAAATTAATCTTTATCGTTATTATCTTTAGTATTAGGAGCTTTTGTTTCGTCATTAAAAATATTTCTTAAAGGCCCAGCTACTCCAGAAACCTGGCCCTCATATAATCTGATTATTGTAAGGCACATTTCAGAATGTTTTACATAAACGTGACAGAACCGGACACTCTAAAAGTTGTGCATAAATATGAAAAAAGGTGAAAGTTATCCAGAATAAATCTGAATAGACTGTAACTGTGTGAGCTGTGGCTTTACAGCTTCCCTTCGTAGTACTCAGTAATCAAAGACAAAATTTCTTTGTTGCTAGGAGCTGCGAATCTTACAGTTTTGTGAAGTGAGAAAACACATCCATTCTTTGTATAGGTTTTTGCTTAGAGCCACACACAATGAGCTGCAAGCATCATCAGCATGGTTCGGTTGTATTGTGCACACTGGCAGGAAGCTGTTACACCGAGGGAAACGGGTGACGAGCTGCAGAGGTTTCGCACTGTTCATTACAGAGCTGATAATGGAGCAGGTGCAGTAAATGCACCAACAGCGCAGTAATTGGCCAGTCAGTGCAGTAATTGGCCAGTCAGTGCAGTAAATGCGCCGTTAGTACAGATGTTCATTAGCCTACTGTGAGACGTCAATATACTCAAGTCATCACTTCCGATTCAATACAACTACGTTTCTGAGAAACACTGCCTACATAATTCTGGCACTGGGATAGGAATCAGACTCAAAGATAAGGATTTTTCCCATAAGTTTGTCTGTATATTAATAATAAGAGATCTGTATTATTTTACTGAATTCATGAGACCTCAGTAATTATGATGCTGAAATGTTTGTATTCCATTTCTTTAATGTACATAGTATGTATTGAGTTTGTGTTTTAGTAAACGTATTAGAGTGGTGAATGGTAACAGGAAGTGGAAGGATAGACTAAACAAAAGTTTTTTTGTTAAAATCATTAGCTTTTCATGTGTTTCATGTGTTTTTGTGTTCCTTTAAGTCTTCAAATATCTGTATTATATACTAAAATAGTTAAATGTCTGGGAACTAAAGCATTAAAAAATATGCAGTACCTGCCCCTACTTTGTTGCATAAAGGTGCAAAGAACATTTTTACACAAAACACAGACAGTGGTATTTTTTTGCTACCATGGCTGTACAGTGAAAAGACCACGTCTTCAGTTCTGATCTCCTACAGCCATAATCATAATGATGTAAAAAAAAATGGTGACATGAGATATTTATATCAAGTGAAGTTTCAAATGAATCTCTCAAAAGCACAAGAGTGAACCAGCACGTATAATACTTGTCCACGTGAGCTCAGTGCAGTGTGCCAGTCTGCTAGAAGTGCCCAAACTCATACCCACATGCTCAGCTCAGTCACCAAAAGCAGTGATGCAGTCCTTCCCATCATGCGTCTTGAAGTGTTAACTACTTAAACCTTAACTACTTAAGTTACCCAGTAGTAGACATGATCTCAAGAGGCACTACTTACTGCTACAAAACACTGTTCAAAAGTTAAACAGATGAGCTCAGAGAACTAGTATATGTATGAAACACTTCATCACATTTGCAGATACAGCTGTATAGTAAGATGTGTTTGCACTATGCTTTCATTAGCTTGGATGCTAGTTATACAGTGTGAGCAAGAGAAGATGCTATTGGAATTATTCCACTGAGTATTATGGATAACTAGAATAGCAGTTTATTGTCATTGAGTACATATATATGTTACAACAAAAGTTCTCTGCGTTTAACACATCTCGTCGGGGGAGGAGTGGGCAGCCACAAGTGGTGCCTGGGGAGCTAGAGCTGAGTGTCTTGCTCAAGGGCACACCTGGCAGCTACATCTGCAACCCAGGCTGACAGGATACTCACGAGGCTGATAGAAACCTAGCACAGTCATAAAATTACACTTCTGTGTTTCAAGATAAACTGATAAACATTTCAGATGCAAATGTTAAGGAGCCATCCTTAGACAGGCATGAAATTCTTAAAAAATGGTAAGGAAAATATCACTTATTTATACTGGTTACTAAGATGTTCCAAGACCACAAAGACAACAGCCTGTCATCCCAGCAGGATTGACAAAACATTTTAGAGAAAAATAAAAGCTGGCATAAATACATATGTGCTAACCTATTTCTACTTTCATTTAAATTAAGATATATTAGTATTGCTGTAGTTGCTTTAGTATTACTGTAGTTACTTTGAAATGAAACTTGGTGAACACATTTTAGAATGCGCAATTTGAAACATGTTGAGAAACTAGCACCTGCATCATGAAAGGACTTTTTCCATTGTCCTTTGTAATGTCACTCACTGGACCATCGGTCCATCTGACAGCAACTTTGTGACAAAAAAGGACAGCACTGCATCTGATTAATGTAGAAAACATTTCATAAAGACCTAGACTGACTGTTTGCATCACTAAGGAATGGATGCTGGCTGGTACACATTGAAACGGTCATTCCTGGACAGTTAGACATTTTTGAGCTGATGTGATATTTATTCATGTACCAGACATTATTTAAAGTCCAATGAAGCATCGTAGTGCCTCCTTTTCAAGCTCTTGTGCCCATCATCAAGCATGTCCTCAAAAGGATGTGCTTAACAGAAGGAAATTACTTTCAGAAGGGGCTATATCAGTAAAGCTTCTCAGAACTAGAGCTTTCATAAATTGACTGTCCCATTATACATTTACCAGACAACAACTAAATATACTTTCACTAAAACATGATTCTTGTTTTTTCCCACTTAAATGATTATGGTTTCCATAGGACAAACTGCTCCTTATAGTGCAAAAACCAGTTAAGTGATGCACACTATGTGCTGTAATGAGTTGGCATCCTATTCGTGTTGCACGCTGCCTCGTGCCCAAGGCTGCCTGAGATTGGCTCCAGGCCACCCCAACCCTGCAAGGGACAAGTGACTGGAAACTCGACAGATGGATGCATACTATATATTTATAACTGTACAGTGATACAAACTTTCAAACTCTAACCAGTATCATGAAAAGACGGTTAGCATCAGAACAGCATACTGACTGTGACACATAAACAACGTTCAGATAAGAATTAAAAAAGTCAAATCCTTTTCCACACAGAAAAATTAAGAGAGGAAGAGGTTACCTGTTTGTTCATAAAGACGTAGATGACTGGGTTGTACACTGCGGCTGTTTTGGAAAAGAAGGCAGGAACGGCGGCGAGTCGGGGGTCAAGGTGGATGGCAGGGCAAGCAGTGACAATGATGGAGAAGGCGGCGTATGGCGTCCAGCCAACCATAAAGGCCACGATCATGACCACGACCATGCGCGTCACCTGCCGCTCTGGCTTTCTTGCGTTTCCCAGCCTACCATGTGCATTAGACACCTTTGAAAGGACACACGATAGCAGAGGGAAACTCAGAGATGTGCTGATGGGTGTCTGACTAATAGGTGGCTGGCTTCAGCTGTGTAAAAATCAGGTCAACCTCAAAAAGCGTCAGACTTGTTTGGAGTTTCATCTAAAACTTGTGGTCTGTATTTAGTCAAGCAGAACTCTTTCCATAGTAAGTGATATAAGAGTTCATAGCTTAGGGTTTGTGGCTTTTAAGATGCTTAATTACTTTTCAGATTTTTTTTTACAAAATATGTCAGTCTTTATTCTAGTTTTACATATGTCGCCATGCATCTTGCACTTCATCTATCATCTGTAGTAATTCAAAATATTTGCTTTGTTCTTTCCAATGCAACCTGAAAATTTTCCCAAAGTCTATGTGTGCATATGTTTATATAAAACATTAGCATGAAGTGGTAAACTTTCTCAAAGTTTAAACAGGAAGTAAAATGGTCTTGACTGAAACCATGATGCTTCAGTTTTAAGTAGAACTTGCCTTTCTCAGTTTTCTTGTTAGCTTCCCATATGAGACAAAGATCACTCCAAGAGGCAAGATAAAACACGTAGTGAAGAACGTGATAATGTAGGTGTGATCTGAGTAGCTTCCTGAATACCTACGGACAAACAAAACAGTTTCGCCCAATGAGATATGCAGCTGTTTCTTCTGCTGTTTCCTTTAAAATAAAAACTTACATGGTTACTAATGTAGTCCGTTTTAGTTTGAACGTAAATACCTGTGTCAAGAATATGTCATATTTTGTAGTCATCTTTCATCATTCAAACTTCAGTAAAAAATATCAATCATGACTAAAATTCAAATGGCAAAAAAAATTTTAGGTGTGACGTGCAGGTAAGGATTAGGGCATTAATTGTTTAATAAAATCTCACAACTGTAAAACTGTGCATACTGTGGTATGTACATATACAATAAAAAGTTTCAAACTAGAAATATTCCTGTAAAGTTTCACTGGCTCAATGCAAAAGCTTTTGGAGTATTTAAATACAGCAGTATGGACATGGATGGTGTAGAGTGTATTGCAGGCAGCTGCTTTCTAAAGCTTTTACAAGCTGTTGTGACTCTCACCAGTTGGGCTCACAGGTGGTGCCAATTTTGCTAACGGTGTAGCTGCTCCAGCCAAGAACGGGAGGTATGGTCCAGATGAAGGAGAAGGTCCACACGAACAGCAGGCCCAGGGCAGCATGCCTGCCTCGCAAGCGCACATTGCCCAGTGGACGGCAGATGACAAAGAAGCGCTCAAAAGCTAGAACAGCCAGGGACCACAAAGCCACTATTCCTGTTATAGAAGGGCAGGGTATCAGCGATTCTCACCATGTATATGACCTCCTTTCTTCAGCACACAGTGAACACAGCGAAAACGATAGCACCAACCCCCCTTTTATACAGTAGCGCTCCTCGAAAATGCGTAACTGGCTCATGTTTACCATTTTATTCCACAGTACAATATGGGTTTCATGGCAGTTTTGTGCTGGCCCAATACTGTCCACACATTTGGCTCCACAGGACAGGTAAAGGTCAATAAGCTGCCAATACTGTACATATAAATTTAAGAAATAAGTTTCATTTCAACATAGCCTACCTTATCCACAGCTATGAACATCTGGTGCAGTCTATGCATTGAAAAGTTACAATTTATAAAACATGGACTAATTATAATTACATAAAAACATGACTTGTGAACTTAGCAGAACTGAGGCATGCCATCAGGTTTACGTCACATCATTTCCTATCTTATTTATATGTTGTCATTAAAACTGACGTGGTACAATATTGTAAAAATTCACAGTAATTGGCTAATGGAGGGTCGGTATCCCCGTTACAGTGAGTCGAAGTAGTTATTCCTGAATTTATTAATCCATAAAGAACATATTAAAAAACATGCAAATAAGCCTATTATTTAATACTCCTTAATATGCACTAGTTGTTTTTTAAAGGAACACAACAAATTACGTTATATTTTAACAATCTTCTGTAACACTATTCTGTATGCATAAATGGCCACAAACGCAGCACTCGCATTAAACTGCTGGATGGGACTCGCGTTACTGCGCATCAGCCAGCGAGTATCTGAGTTTCTGGTTGTATTTCTACACGGATATTAGTAATTTAACGATTTTACTATTATTAAGTAAATTTTTATTTCTAAAAATTTTCTGTTTGAGTTATCATAAGCCGATCCCATGTATAAGTACAACAAAGGTAGGTAAACGTATCAGTGTAATGCAAAATATATATGAATGAAATTATAAAATTGAAGGAATTAGGGTACAGTCAAGTAGTGATTGCTTTACCTCTCATCCTTCCTCCGGTGATGTTAAAGTATTTTAACAGTTCGTTCTATTAGGTCAGCATTTAATTTAACTATTAAAGTATTTAAGTAAAATGTTTAGGCTATACAATGGAATTCAATTAACAGTGGCGAGTACTAATTTAACAATATTGTAAATCGCAAACACGTACAACCTAAATATAAAATATTTGACAGTTTAATTTTAAATTTATATATATATATATAAAACGGTTTTCTGAATGCTCTTAACATCGTTTGGATAATTTAACGAACATTTCCCTTGCATTCTTCTGTGTTGTACATATATACACCGCTAGTGTTGTGAACGCAAAGACCTCGTTAATTCTGACACGTACAACACGCTTTTTTGGCAACATCATTTTAATGTGTGTACTTCATATAATGTTCCGTTTACAGATAATTCCTCAGGTTAAAAATAGTCTTTTACGCTCACAACACACTACTCCACATGTCCTACACGTCTTTCGTGCACAAAACGTTATATGTAAAATTTCAGAGAATGCAACAAATACAGTGAACGAAAGTTTGCACGTACCGAAAAAGGTGACCGCGAATCCCTCCAAAACGCACGCAGACCTCCCCAAGAAGAAATAGCCATTGGCGTTGGTTATAAAACTTATGGTCCCTCCGATAAGTGACACGAGGAAGTCGGCGAGAGACAGATTAAGGATGATGTAATTCAGAGGCTGTCTCAGCTGCTTGAACCGAAAGGTAACCAGCATTACCGTGAAGTTCTCCGTCAAAGACAAAAACGTAACGATGAACATAATCGCCGCCAGCAGTTTGAAATTCCAGGGCGCGATAGATGCGAGCGGACCAGAGAAAGGATCATGTGGGCTGAAGGTACCTGGAGCATCTGTGTAGGTGACTCCGTTCACTGAAGTTACAAACGAATCCATTCGTTGTAGAGCATTGGCAGTCCAAAAAAGAATAAATAAAATAGAGATGTGTTTCAATACGTGCAATTTTTTTGCCAGTTGCTGCAAATCAATAACAAAAGTACATTTGAAAGTGCTGTCAGTCAAACATTTTAATCATTAGGCTCACGTAAACCAAATACTATGACATCACTAAAGTCATTTAAGCATCTTATGCCCAAAAAACTGAAATCAAGCATCTTAAATTAATGGCTTCTAAGTCTACGTTGCTGTTACAGTGTTTATAAACGAATGCGTGCGCCTGTATATACTTAATCATTTTATTCGATGGAAGTAGCGGTAAAATGAAATAAAATAAAGCGACAAGTGAAGAACAGTTTTATTCAAAGTGCGCCGTATGTTCAGCCCTGCGTTAGCAGCAGAAGGCGCGCTTCTCCTACAGCACTTTGGTGCTGAGTTGCATTTTGCACGGGACTTCATTTATATAGGCAACACTAGTCAGTCACGCAGTAACTCCAGTTATCTCCCAGTTACACAATGGCCATGTAACACTGCACTGTCAATGTTTTGTAGACACCCTTATGTCAGGTATAATTTCTGTTAGCTGCAGTGACATCAGGGAACAGTCTGGAATGACGGCCATTATTTTGTGGATTCAGCACATTCATTCTGTCGCATTTCTTGTTTATGCACATTGATATTCTAAAATTGTCGCGGGGATAATTGTGCATTCCAGTAGAGTTTTCCACTGAGTACTTCGAACCTAGACGACGTGTAGAA
Source organism: Chitala chitala (assembly GCA_025773905.1). Classification (NCBI taxonomy): domain Eukaryota; kingdom Metazoa; phylum Chordata; class Actinopteri; order Osteoglossiformes; family Notopteridae; genus Chitala; species Chitala chitala. The sequence goes on along the minus strand of JABJVR010000749.1, from coordinate 4,284 downwards.
CAGCAGTGTTTAAATAATAATCTGTACTGGAATTAACACATTTACTATTTTCAACTGCGCATTAAATTGCGTATTAAATTTCTGAAGTGACTTCCACCGTACACCTGTAGCATCTGACAAAATGGCGCAAAATTAGGTTATGAAATGTACACAGTAAGTCTACATGAACTTTCACAAGAACTGTAACGAAGAAAACATGTTATTTTATAGAGTAAATTTCATATACCACACACACACACATACAACTGCAATCCACATATATCATTATAAATGATTTTACAGTCAACACTATCATATCATTCCTCAACAAGTATAATGCTCTTTAGCCCAGCGGGTTAATCCTCTTTAACCTTGTGTAGGCTAAAGGTCACTGCACTAGAGTTTACCCTGATTATGGTGGGGAGATAAATGTTAATGATTTATTAATCTATACGGTAAAGCAATTTATGGTGCAAAGATTATGGAAAACTTAAATGGCATTCATTCAAGTTATGTACTCTGTTGCCTGCCAATCAGAGATAGACATTGAGAAATGGTTCTTATGGCATAATTAAGTTCTGTTAAACCTTTCCACAAGAGAGAGAGAAATTAATCTGCTCATATTTGTAAATCATTAGTGTAAATCATTAGTGTATACCACAGTCTCAAAATTAAACAAAACTCACTAATGCAAACAGAAGAATCCACAACAAGCCAACAACCATGCTAAAAAATATAACTAATGCTAAACCTGTCATGTGCAACTATAGCAACCTGTATAAACAAAGAAATAGTATGAAATATGTTAATATATGTCTGAACACTTTTGTCTTAAAATGTTTTATTGTGCTTTTAGTAAAATATTTTTTAAGTCTATTTCAGTATAAATGACACTACACTACGCTATAGTTCTAATTAAAAAAAAAAAAGTTTGCAACAGGCAGGAGTACACTTACAAACAGTGAGCCATTTTGTACAGTACTGGTAGTTTGTGGTTATTATATAAGTATATGGACAACTAGCCATATTTCTGTTAACTCATTAAGTTTATGCTCAGTGAAAGACACAAATGCTCTTGGGATTGGCACATAAATCAGTTTTGGTTCAATCTGAATCAAGTTAACAGAATTGCCGTCAACCACACGGCACAATGGATTCAGCACAATGATTCAGATCATAGATTAAGTACAATGATTTGGCACGTCAATTTGTCATATGTTTGCACAAGTGCTCTGATTAGTTTTGATTTTTTTCGACTGGACTCAACACTTGCTGACAGCCATGTGAATCAGTCTCTATGCTGTTTTCTGCGTTACTGGAAGTTACGAACAATAAATAGTGAATAGTTTTTTTTACAATAAAAAACGTCACAGGAATCAGAGGCAGTATGTTGTACTCTGGTTCTGAAGGAGGTTAAAAGGTCAAATGGATACTTTAAGAAATACATTAGAATACCTCAGTCAGTAACAAAATTAACAACTTGTGGATGCTATGAAAAAATCGGTTCTTGTAAATCAATTTCACTGGTTCACTTTAAAGAATCGGTTCAAAAGAACTATTCATTTATGAATCGGACATCACTAGTTCACAAATACATTCTAAACATAAATTTGTGTTTATTTGAGGATTATGTTGCGAGCATTTTTGAATTTATGCATACTTGTGTATATTGCGTTACGTTTATCTGTTTGTGACTGAAAATATTTGCGTATTTTACATTTATATTTGTGAAACATTTTGATATTGTTTTAGCTCTACACTTACGATCACACGAGTTGACCTGTTCTAAAAACGCATTGCCAGAGGACGTCACAGTAATGAACACATGCCACGCCAATGCTAGCCAGCTAATACTCATTTGTCAAACACATGCACACACTGTGGAATATAACTACACACTTTAGACTAACAGAACTAAAAAGTACATTTCCATTTAATATGAACACAACAAAAACACACACACATCTATCAGTCTTTGTCTGAGCCACAAAGCATGCGAGTTACAGCAGCAGCTACTATACACAAAAACTATTAAGAAAAAGAAACAGAAAAAGACACCATTCTGCTTCGATAACTGTGGTAGGTATGGTGTTTACTGTTTCTGGGTGATGTATTCAAAGCCGTTGTAAAACACGTTATGACTGTTCCTCCAGTTACAAGCATGATCACATATTCAAATTTGCAAATTTATGCAGAATGCAGCTGGTGGCTAATACAGTCATCTATGGAGAGGACAATGACCTTGTTCTAAACTCAGCCAAAAACAAAAGGAGCTTATCGTACATTTCAGTTAGCTGGCTCCTCCAAAGCCACTGTTAATCAGAGCTACTCAGATGGAGCAAGAAGGTGGCTTTGCATTTTTGGGCATGCACATTCCCAGTGACTTGAATTGGTTAGCAAATACCCCAGTCATTGTCAAGAAAGCCCCACAGTGCCTTTACTTTATTAGGTTTCTGTAGAAAACTGGTCTGAACTGCCAACCTCTTACCCATGCCTAAAGAGGATTAGCAAAGAGCATTCTCACTAGAGACATGACAGTGTGGTTCAGGAACAACCCACTGAAGGATAGAAAGGCCGTACAGAGGGTCATCAGGACTACAGAAGGACTAATAGGATGTTATCTGCCCTCCATAGACATTCCATTCATCCACCGGTGCCAAAACAAAGCAATGGCCATTGTTTCAGACCCCCATAGCCCAGGTCACTCTGTTCACATGGAGGATGTCAGGTTAGTAGTTCAGATGCCACAGACCAGAGAGCATCAAAGCTCACCACAGGTGCTATCAGAACAATTTTTTTCAGCTTTCACCAGACTGATAGCTGAGGACACCTTCCCCTCAACTCACATTTCTCTCACCTAAGGAATTTTCTCTTGTTTACACACACACACACACACACACACAGATACATAGCAAATATATCATAAATGGTATCAGTGCAATACACAACCACTGCATGCAATGCACTGTGCACATTGTGTGCAGAATAGATACGTTTCTGTTTTTATTATATTGTTAGTTATTTATTGTTATTGTGATCTGCTGTTACAGATACTTATATTCTTTCATTTGTAGTTAAAATTTTTTGCTCCCCATTTCTATGTCCTCTCATGTCTTATGCTGAGACTTTTACCGAAAGACCTGCACTAGAGTTCCAGAGCTCATGTATACCTGCTCATGAGCAAATGGCAAAGATCTTGATTCTTGAATCTTAAGTAAATGGTAACCCACAGCTGTGACCATAAATCAGATTCATACTGATGCACCAGCTGGTACAATCTAAGTTATTAATGTTATTTTTCAACTACAGTTACAAGACCTAAAAATTTTAAATGTTGGCAGTGAATGGTGATTACTTAATAAAGCCACAAAAATACAGCAGACCTGTCAAAATTTTATTTTGCTGTTGGTTCATTTAGTGGTTCACTGACAAAACACACACACACACACACACATATATATGTGTGTGTATCACACACGTGTTGTGTGTGGTGTGTATACATATGTTATATAAAAATTAAAATTTTTAATAAAAATGTTTTAATGATCTTTAGTAAATCATAAATGCATTAAAACATCTAAAGTTTTTTTTCTTTTAAAATTCATGACTTCCTTCCACCGAAAAGCTGTATGTACTAATAGCAGCAGGAAAGAGGACTTTGGCCCATATAGTTTTTGTCATTCAGGTTGTCAGTTATGTTCCTACTATGACAAATTGTCTCTGCTTAGTCTTTCATCCAACACTTCATGCCAGCTCACTGTTCTCACCTCTGCAGTGTTCAGTAGAAATGAAGATTTATTGCCTGTGATCAGCCTGTCGTTTCTGCAAGTCCATTTGCAGCGTGAGTTAAAACCTTTATAATTTTGAAACTGTCATCAAACAAAACCTGCTACATGTGGTAATGGTAATATTACCAACAATGTTAATCTTAAATCTGTAGTTTCTTCTTTTTCTTTTCTTCTGCATTTATATATTTCGAGTTGGAAATGATAGACCTTCTGCCCATCACTACAGCTGGTCATGGATTTTCTCAGGGACAAGGATTTAATATGGAATTTTTGTTTCCCCCTTCCCTTCCTCTTCTAAACCCTGTTTCATTACTTCATAACCCATCCCTTCCCTCCCCTAATCCCCCTTCCCTTCCCTTCCCTCTAGCCCCAATTCCTTTCCCTTCTCTTCCCTTTCCTGTAATCCCAATTCCCTTCCCTTTCCTTCCTATGAACAGTTATGGTTGTGTAGCGGGTTTTATTTTAATTTAAATTTTTCTTTCACTAAAATCTCTTTAGTTTGTGTGGTTGTTTTAAA
>JABJVR010000748.1:0-14224 GCA_025773905.1 Chitala chitala | reverse complement strand
GAAGTACACGTTGTGTAGAAGTACAGGCTGTGCAAAAGTACAGGCCGTGCAGAAGTACAGGCTGTGCAGAAGTACACGTTGTGTAGAAGTACAGGCTGTGCAAAAGTACAGGCCGTGCAGAAGTACAGGCTGTGCAGAAGTACACATGTAGAAGTACAGGCTGTGCAGAAGTACACGTTGTGTAGAAGTACAGGCCGTGCAGAAGTACAGGCTGTGCAGAAGTACACATGTAGAAGTACAGGCTGTGCAAAAGTACAGGCCGTGCAGAAGTACAGGCTGTGCAGAAGTACAGGCTGTGCAGAAGCACACACTGCGCAGAAGTACACATGTAGAAGTACAGGCTGTGCAGAAGTACAGGCTGTGCAGAAGTACAGGCTGTGCAGAAGCACACATTGTGTAGAAGTACAGGCTGTGCAGAAGTACAGGCTGTGCAGAAGTACACATGTAGAAGTACAGGCTGTGTAGAAGTACAGGCTGTGCAGAAGTACAGGTTGTGCAGAAGTACAGGTTGTGCAGAAGTACAGGCTGTGCAGAAGTACACGTTGTGTAGAAGTACAGGCTGTGCAGAAGTACACATGCAGAAGTACAGGCTGTGCAGAAGTACAGGCTATGCAGAAGTACACATGTAGAAGTACAGGCTGTGCAGAAGTACAGGCTGTGCAGAAGTACACATTGTGTAGAAGTACAGGCTGTGCAGAAGCACACACTGCGCAGAAGTACACATGTAGAAGTACAGGCTGTGCAGAAGTACACATGTAGAAGTACAGGCTGTGCAGAAGTACAGGCTGTGCAGAAGTACACATGTAGAAGTACAGGCTGTGCAGAAGTACACGCTGTGCAAAAGTACAGGCTCTGCACCTCTAGGACCAGAAAAGCAGCAGCTGGGCTGTTACAGCTGCACACAGACACATCCAGGGCTTTCTCTGCATTTGAAGCCTTCTACTGCTCATATTTTTATATGTGTGTGTGTGTGTGTGTGTGTGTGTGTGTGTGAGAGAGAGAGAGACAGAGAGTTGTTGTGCTACCATTCCTACGGCAAAATATGAAAACAAAGAGGAATTGGATTTTAAAACATTTTAACATAGACTTTTTGGTACTTTTTAAATAACAATACTTACAGATTGTGACAGTTTTCTGGAGGCACCCCTGCACAGAACTATCTTTCAACTTGTTTTTTTATATACATTACAAGCTTTTCCAGAGGCCAGTTTTAAGTAGGTCGACAGTCACGCTGTTTTGGCTGAAGGCATGTGGTACCGCTTTCCTGCGGTCCAGTTCGCCCTGAACCCTACAGCTGCTGTGGCACTGCTGAAAGTCCCAGCCTTAATCACCCCCCCACCATGTCATAACGAGCAGCGGCATGTAGTCGAAATTAAAAAGCTGCCCCCGTCCTCAACAAGAGCAGGGGTATCAAAGGAGGAAAGGAGTGACATGAAAAGGAGTCATCAAATGGAAAGGAACTTTGCCAATGAACTTCAACCTGCGGCCGCCACTTCTCCCCTTGGGGCTCTGTGTCCCATCATTATACGACCAGGGTGTGGAACCATAACAGAGACAGCACAGCAGTAGACAAATGTGACAATTAGTGCCATGTGCTGTGGCATTTGTCTCATGTGGCTCTGTGGGTATTTTCACGTACGTCGCCTTTGCTCACATAACCTGACAATACTGAGACCCCCCCCCAAAGAGACTGAGTACATAGACTGCAAAATAGGGGTATAGTTGATGTAAACAATTCCCAGTAAAAGTCAAAGGTCACCACACCGTGGCCTTAGAGTGTGTTAAGCCTGCAGGTTGTGGTGTATGCCATTACCTATGCGAAGACAGACTCAACTGTATGCACTTCTTAAGGAATTTTTTATCCATTTGTTTGCAGAGGAAGCTATCCAATATTTGCAGAAGGAGTGTAATGTGCCAATGCCCTTTAGAGATAAAGGGTATCAGCAGAAAATTAATTAAGATCATTGCAGCTGGTTTTGGGATTTTTGTTCCTCTACCTCGAACGCAATTAAGCATTTGCATTACTGTGCAAATAAACAGAGAACCAATTTTACTGTGCAAACAACTGCCGATCAAACAAAGTGACCATGACTGTTTGTTAAGAAGAGAAGTTCGTCTGCAACATCGACAACATCCAAATTAAATGCGCCCAAACATTGCTTAACATGAATTTTTAGGAGCCGTACAAAAATTAAATGTTAGCATTTATTGTGACGTGGTTTCAGGCCAGCACTAAAGTCAGGCTCCATTAACATCTCCAAGTCTCCAGTCCAATGTTCTTCTCAAGGCTAATTTGTGAAGAAGAAGCAGAAAAGAAGCGTTAAATGTAATGTTCCTACAAGCACCAACAAAAAAACTATAGCTCAAAAAAAAATCACCGGAAAGTCTACACAAGCCTGAGAAATTAACTGAAGTAAATACATTTGTGCTGCCATGAAAATACCAACTACTCTTCATCTAAAGTCGAAAAGTGACGTGCAGTTACATTTTGTGCCGTAAGGCTCCAAGGCCAAAATCTGCAGTCTACAGCAAAATACATCAAACTTATTACTCTGCTGAATTATTTATTTGAGGCTGTTAATGCCCACATTCACTCAGTTCTGAGCTGAGCGTAGAGGAATCTGTCACCTGGTGTTACACCAAATTCACAGGAAAGGGAAGTTCAGGGATGTTTGTCTGCAGCCGGAACGAGCCCGAGAGAGGAGCCTGGAACAATGGAACGTCACGGCGGACATGGACTGGGAGATGGAGGGGAGATGAAGGCCTGCACTCCGACTGAGACCTGCTCAGACTCCAGTCCAGATTCTCACGGTTGAGACTCTCACATATAGAGGCTAAGCGTAGTAGAATGAGCAGAACCAACATCAGGCCGACACAGGACAGAGATGACAAAAATTGTGCGTGTCGACTAAAATGATGTCAAACAGTTGTACAATATATGGATCACTTGCTGATGAACTTCAATCTGGTTCTCCACGTCTGTGCTTCAGATTCAAGACCATTATGACCCTCGTCGTAACGTTGTTTGTAATAAACGTGTCATCGGCGGTTCCTGCTGTTGACCCGTACCTTCACTATACTTCATGTACCTGTTAGGAGGTACACCCACCTGCAACAATGACATTATGGTTGTTCAATTTTAGACCTAAATCTTAAGGAATTAAGATTCAGGTTCTGTCAACAGAACATGACTTTTGCATTTGTTTTTGTTTTCTCCTACTTTTAATTTTGTTTCGTGTTACTGCTGTTACCGCAAGTAAAACACGTTTGTTTGGCTACGTCTCTAATACTCTTGAGAAGACTTGAGAAGGTGACTATGTTCATTTTCTGTTTATTGCTGTTAGCTAGTAGAGGAGGTGAAGTTAATCAACTTGTGCCTTATTCATTCGCATTTGGGTTGAATACGGTTTCTTATGAAACCAAAATACTGTGCTGTGTGTTCTTTTAAATTCAATGAGTGTAAGGCTGTGAATGCAAATTACATTTACTGCAACATCAATATGGTACAGTTAGCATCGTAGGGTTAAGGTCACTGAGAAGCAGAGCTAGGCGATATAGCCAAAAGTTTTGTCTTGACATTTTTCCAGTGTTGGTCAATGTTGTTATTTACCTCAATTTAGAATGCCATATTAATGTTTCAGGTTTTATAGAACATATATCCTATAGCTTAACGTTATTAACAATCAATACTGAAGAACATACAAACATGCATACGATACATTCACCTGCTGTTTAGGAAGTGCTCCCTGGTTGACACCTTGCTAATCTTATAATATGACTGTTTTTTTCTTGCAATCTATTAATCTAATATTCCATTAGATGGGAGGTTTTTACGTGTGGAGCAGATTTGTTGCATTACCAGTTGTTAGAGGGACTTCATGGCAAATTACCAGACGTACTGGTTTTGTTTGTATTTGGTTTAACGTGTGACATCAAAGCCACTTCCAAACTTTTAAAGTTTTATAGTACTGTATTAACCCCAGAGGGAAACCACTTCTCTACATTTAACCCATCTTCTGAGGGAAGCAGTGGGCAGCCAGCCACGTACCCAGGGAGCTAGCATTTCACTATCTTGCTCAAGGACACACAAAGCTGAGATTCAAACCAGGAGACTTCCACCTCACCTGATATTCTACCAGGGCACTTTCTTGCTTTCATTAACCGTGTGTATGTGTTGTGCTCCTTCTCTTCCCCACTAACTTGTCACCCATTGTTTCTTGTAGAAGATTAGGCTGTAAATGTTTATAGTATAACTTCATGGGGAGGGTCAAAGTTGCACCGTGCACTGTGATTGGCTGCTCTGCTGATATTAGAAAAAACACCTGCGTGCTGCATGATAGGCCACAAGTAATGTCTATTTCATTTTACCGAAAAACGTTTTATCAAACCTTAAACTGTATCGTCATTAAAAAAAATCAATAGTTTTTATTTCTAGCACTCCTGTGAAGCAATTTGTGCCCAAGCAATAGCAGAAAGCAGCAGCAAATTTATTTAATATCTGCTCAGTGAGACATGTCTGTAACAGCAGACAGCCCGTGGCACACTTGGGTGTGAACTCAAATCCCAGAAGGGTGCTTGAACCAGAATTACTGCAGTAAAAACACCAGAAAGCCATCCAAGCTAAAAGCTTCAGCTAATCAGCTAAACAAAACACAAGAAGAGTCAGCATTAAGATGCACGCAAGTTTTCTTCACCCCATCTCAGCTGCACTGATGACATTAGTGTCTGGGCCGTATGCTCACTCATTCGTGCAGATCTGAAAGCACCACTGGCCTTGACAGGAGCTGCTATTTCCATTATGGCTCTAGGCAACAAAAGTTTCATTCAGCATTGTGGACGTAAAGCTAACATTCTGAATATCAGCCTGCCCTTCAGCCCTGAAAAGGTTACAACCACATTTCCCAGGTGCAGAATAATGTGGATCTTTCACAGTTACGCTCTGAAACAGGCCGGCTTTGTGAACGTGACCGAGCTGTGCCTCCTAACCATTTACCGACCACACTGTAACGGTGGACAGTTCCCACCTGGTGAGGTTCCAAAAGTGTCCCTTCACTGTCCATAGCCATCTTTTTCCAGAAGGCATTGAGGAGGACACGGCTGGTACATACCGACAAGCAGAAGCAGCTGGTGTGTGAGTTTCTGTCACAGAGGCGGCTGGACGCTGGTGTTTAATGATTGTCACAAATCGTAGCCGAGCTCTATAGATCTCTGGGCATTATCGTATTTGGGGAAAGAAACAAGATGTTCAGGAACAACACTGCATTTGTCTAATAAAGCAGTCATACTAATGTTACAATCCCACCTTTTAGCAGTTAAAGATACTGAAGAGAGTTCAGTTAGGCAGTTGCTTTCTTTAAAATGGGCACCCTCTTTGATCCCCAAATGTTCACCCTTGGCCAGCAACAGGCAATTTGAAAGAACCTTCTTCAACTTCTGTCCTCCTCGAGCAAGTCACCCGGGGAATCTCTGAAGTTCTCAAAAGACACTTTGGCAAGGAAAAATGTGCCTCGTGTGCACAGGCTGTGAGAGAAAACGCCTGCTGCTGATAGCCAATAAATCACAATCCTGTATGAGTGTCTGACCTACAAGAGTACACAGGATCGTCCTCCGGGGCCTTATCGGGGGGAGGGATGGTTCATTCACAAACAAACTGTTACCTGCCAAATCCCAGTGTTCCCCCTGTTCATGACTGCTGCTATGATACAAAGTCAACACTTCTGCATAGCCCTCGCCCCGCGTGCACGGCCCTCGCCCCGCGCGCACGGCACTCGCCCCGCACGCACAGGCTCATCTGAGCAGGTCTTCCTTAACAGCGATCTCCTTTCACAAAACCAGACAGGAGGCCTCCCAGTCTGGGATGAAGTTCTTGTTCCGTAAAAGGCCATAGTTTCCCAAGGGTATTTCCTGGCTCTCTTCCAGCCACCTTTTATCTGCACTGCCATATTGTTTTAGCACACAGACTGCAGCAACACACTGGAGTGAAATAATGAAGCCAACATTACAGCACCATTACATCTGTACTAATGCTCAATGTGTGGCTGAAGTAAATTAATTATAAAAACAGCACACTGATTAAATAACATCCACAGATCTTACACAACCAAATTATAAATATGTTAAAATATAATCTGGTACTTTTTACAATAAATCTTAAAAAACAGACATTTTTTCTGTAGAATGTAATTATTCTACTTAAAATGGTAAAATCAAAAGCCTCCAATATCATTACATACAGTAACTGCATTTTGACATTATGTCTTAAAATGTTCTGGATAAAACACATAAAACAAATTAATATTTAAACATTAATTTTCAGATATATCGCTGAAAATCCACACTGAAATATTACATCTAAGATGGAAACGCAAGAAATGAGCTCTTGGAACTAATGGCCGGACGTTTGAAGGCTATATCGACTCGTTAAGCAGGACCAATTAGATTCTTCACTGAAGTGTCCGTAGTGCAAGGGCTACACCATTAGGCTACGCAGAAAAGCTGAGAAACAGAGTTAGTGATGATAATTAGTCCAGGACTGCAGGGCTATATAGACCACGATCAGAAAAGTGCACTTAACTGAGTTGTCAGTGCACGGAGGCATGACTTGAACATGATCCATTTTCAATTCAGTTGAAAACAGCATCTCCTCATTGTGGAGAAATAATAAGTAAAACTCAAATCAACTGAAGAGCCCCAAGAATCAAGACGTGGGTGAAGATGTTCAAGACATTTCTGAGCTGGAACTGATCAACAGAAATGAGGAAGAGGACGGAAGGGTTCTTCTCAAGTGCTGTACAAACAAGATATCCACTTATAATCCAAAACAGCCTGGTGGCTCAATGGGTAGAACACCACGTTAGGATGTAGAAGTCTCCTGGTTTGAACCCACGCCCAGCCACCAGGTGTGTCCTTCAGTAAGACACTCAAATGCTAGCTCATTGTAAACAAGTGTGTAAAATGTTGTAAGTTGCTTTGGACAAAAAGTGTTTACTACATTAATAAATGTAAAATAGCAAAAATAATTCAATCTATTTTGATATAGCGCCTTTCAAAACAAGTTGTCTCAAAGCGCTTCACAGAGAGAAACAAGACATAGTATACAATTAACAGCAGACTTATGATTGAGGTTAAAGGTAAAGATAAAGCCAGACAACATTGGAAGAGAAGAACCAAAAAACTCCACAGTGAGGAGAAAAAAACCTCTGAAACGCAGATCAAAATTATGCAGAGGAGACCTCAGGAAGAGAGGACACAAACTGAATTAAGCGGCTCCACAAACAAGGCAGCCTGCATCAATTTTGGGATTCGTAATCCTCAATTTGTGGCAACCGCAACCGTGGGACTTTTAAACTGTTAATCTGATATCGCTCATTTGAATAAGTACTGTCGATGTCTGGCAGATGTGCTACTTAATTGGCAATTAACAATCCATAATTCCAACGGAGTGAAATGCCACATTAAACAGATATTTAATTTCACACTTTCTGGTATAACACAATCCACATATCTGTACCATAAATAAACAGCAAAAGAAAATTACAGAAATCAAACTGCTGCCAGTATGAAACTTGTACATCATAGGTGTACATTAATGGTGCCCAATTTTGATTAAGTTTAAAGTAAATGACTTATTTAGTCGTGTATTTAAATCAACTTTATTTCTCAGTAAAAAGTTGGGCACAATTAACATTACAGTATCAGTCAGCTACCAAATAAATACCTTTATTTATTATATAGAGGTATCAAAATATTTCATCCATAGGGAACACACTTATGGGAAACAAAGGGGTGGCAGCAAGACTAAGGATTTTTAGTTGCATTTAGTTTTGAACATATGTTTTTACCGTTTTTCTCTGTGCATTACTTGTTTAATTATTATCAAGGTCATCATTTTTGAATGCCTCTGTTTTGGGCAAAGACAATTCAAAGTTACTGACTTGTGCATATAAAAATGTTAATGAATAAAGAAAAATCTAATGGCCTTCATGCGCAGCAGGAAACCCGTCATTGTAGGGTATTTGCTCCACACGTGAGACAGCTGGACATTTCTCACCTGCACGTGAGACAGCTGGATATTTCTCGCCTGCACATGAGACAGCTGGACATTTCTCGCCAGCACGTGAGACAGCTGGACATTTCTCGCCAGCACGTGAGACAGCTGGATATTTCTCGCCTGCACGTGAGACAGCTGGACATTTCTCATCTGCACGTGAGACAGCTGGACATTTCTCGCCTGCACGTGAGACAGCTGGACATTTCTCATCTGCACGTGAGACAGCTGGACATTTCTCATCTGCACGTGAGACAGCTGGACATTTCTTGTCAACATGAATTAATGGGTTTCTCGCTTGTAATCCACAGTAAATGAAAGATGTTCAGCCTTTCTGAAATGCCAGTCTGAATATTTATTCTCAGTCAAGTTGACAGCGAACTGTCAGAGGCGCTGTGGTAACGTGTTGTGTCGTTTTCTTCTTTCCCATGTTGACCCAGATAAAAGCAATTGTTGACTTATTTTGAGTGTGAACTGCTGTCCACGTATTACCGAGCATTGGGTGTACAGAAGAGATTCTACCGCTCACTAAGTCAGGTTTAATGGCTGTTTTGTACATGTCTCTCTAATCAAACTAATGGAGTCAATGGAAGAGCGTGACATGAAGAGACTAAATGACGACCATGAATAAGAACAAAAGACAGAGAGGCAGACAAATAACAAAGAAAACAAAGCAGAATCTCCTTATGACTTCTTTGCTTTTCAGATCGGAATAACAATACCTTTTTTCCAGAGGACTACAATGAATTAGAGTTAACTGAGTAATTAAAGGTTATAGTTGTTAAAACCTGCGCATTATTTATTCAATCTGAATCTGCTTAGGCAGCAAAACTTGACAGAAGTCTATCCTAGGCAACGCATGGCACAACGCACGGCCCAACGCATGGCACAACGCAGGGCACAACACACGGCACAACGCACAACCCAACGCATGGCACAACACATGGCACAACGCATGGCACAATGCAGGGCACAACACATGGCACAACGCACAACCCAACGCATGGCACAACACACAGCACAATGCAGGGACAACGCACAACCCAACGCGCGGTCCAACAGAGGCTACTCCTTGGATAGAGCAAATAGAACACCAGTAGAATTCTCCAGATCACTCTTCTCTTCTCTGAGCACAGTGCTACCAGCCTACAGAGAGGACGCTGCAACAGGTATGGGAACACGGAAAGGACACACCTGATCGTAGGTGGGATTATTATCACAAGCCATGAACCCGTATGTATAAAGACAGTTAATATCAACCCACTGTGAGACCCTGAGCACTGTACATGTCATATGTATGTATGTGTGTGTGTATGTGTGTTTAGACAGTGGAGGAGGGAATGAGGGTAAGATGGGAGGGCACTGTGCCCTAGGGTAACTCTTCACCCAATTACTGAAGTAGCCACACTAGACTGGAGTGTATCACGTGGCTGTTTGAGTGTATGATGACAGTGAGTACATAAAGGTGTGAAAAGCCATTAAACTGCAAAAGCGTGGTAGGTTTCTAGGCAACAACTGACATCACACCCCCACCCACAAGGTTTGAGGTTTGACCAAATTCAAAGTGTATCCTCGCAGTATTCTCCTGTGTTTAAAAGATAAAACTGATTGATTCTGATACTAAAAGCACACAGAGATACTGTTATATATTTTAAAAACACAATTAAGTGCACAGAAATAAAAGTGCTAGGGTTTACTTGTACAGCTATAACCACATATTGTATCCATCTATTTAAGAAAGGTAAAAAGCATGCAAAGGAACTCACATAAAACTCATAAATGAAATGAAAAGGCCAACACAAGAGAAAACAGGCATTGGGGCAACCTTTTGTGTGGTCTGGCTGAAACAGCCCTGGCAGTTGGCAGGAACAGGCGGCTGGGCACACAGATGTCAGAGCAGAAATGCCGGAGGGAGTATGCCAGCACAGAGCTCATGTCGCTCTGGGCTCACACTTGGCAAACACAGCCGCGTTCAGAGGCTTCGGCTGAGCTCTGAGTGCCTGCCATGAGCCATGATGAATTTCTGCCCAACATGAAAATGAAAGGGGCAACCAGAGCCCAAACATCACAGTGCCACCATGAGGTCAGTTTTGGTAACACACACACACACACACACACACACACACACACACACACACACACATTCTCCATTGCCATGGGTAAAGGTGACATCCAGAAACACACCAGACTGTATGTGAATGTTCTGGAACGAGGAGAGGGGCAGTGGAGAACGAGGAGACTCCACATTAAGTGTGCATCTTCAACATTAAAAAAGTCTGGTGACACAAGTCCATAACACTGTCAAGAGAACGAATGGCACTGCATTTACTACATGAATACCGGCTGTATTCATGCTCACTACTGCATCGTTTTATCATTTTTCAGCCTCTGGTGCCAAAAATTGCTGTCAAAAAGGGCAGAAGAAAGAAGAGAAAAAAGTAGAAGATGAAAAACTGAGTAGGAAATGAAGAAATACAACAAAGCCTCAGCAGGTCCCTCACTCAAGCTCCTAATTACTCTTCTGTCCAGAAGGGGAGCTCAGTGATCAGTCCAAACTGCCCTTTGATAATGTCACTTGGGTTTTGGTACTTGAATGCCCCCCCCCCCCCGAACCTCCCTTGCTTCCTGAAATCTTGCCGACCCCACGCTGGCAGAGGCCTTGAATTCAGTCAGGGGCCCTGATAGACAAGAGTGCGGCTACAGAGAATCAGAGAATAAGTGTCCTGGGGGGGGAGTTAGGTGAGGTGACTACATGCTGTTTCAATTCCACCCACTGGATCAGTGGAACAGGACCACGGACAGCGCCTTGAAAACCCTGCTGCATGCCATCCTCGGTGTTCATGTAACGGTTGGGCTGTGTATATCCTCTACCTTTCTTGTGTCATCCCCCTATTGATGTGACCACAGCAGGAGCTACAGGTCCATAAAAAGCCCTGGCCTGCTGTCACAGGTAGCGGTTATTTTACCCACACTTCACAGTACATGTTGCTTTTTACCTGCACCTTTTTTGGAAGATTTACCATCTAAACTGAGGCCTTATTGAAGCAATACTGGTATTATGTATTCCATACTGATTTTACATCTACTGTTTTAGTCATTTTTTGAGCACCAGGTTATCACAGGACGCGAACCCCATGGGAACACACAGTACTGATCCAGCTCACCTCCCAGTCCATGCGCTCCACGTTACACACGCACAAATCCACTTCAGCTCGTTTCTCTCCTGGTAATTGGCATCTAATTGACTATTTAAAAAAAAAAGAAAACTTTGTCTGTGATCTCCATTCGCGTGGGGCTGCAGCCCCCCATCTGTTAACCTATTTATTTCTCAGAACACTTTCCAGTGGACCCAATCATCACAATTACATAATTTATGCAGACAATTTGCATTTAGAGCTTTCTTCATTTCCTATATTGTTTTGCTGTCAAGCAGACACTTTTATTCAGAGTTACTCTGGTGTATATGTATGTATTTATGTTTATGGTTGCATTTTTTAACCTGAAGCGAGGTGTCCCATCTAGGCAAGGACGTGAGCAGGGGCACGGACAGCTGAAGGACACTTC
This sequence comes from Chitala chitala, assembly GCA_025773905.1. NCBI lineage: Eukaryota > Metazoa > Chordata > Actinopteri > Osteoglossiformes > Notopteridae > Chitala > Chitala chitala. Next base: position 2,613 of record JABJVR010000748.1, on the reverse strand, counting down.
CGAGACGCTTCAGAGAGGACTTTTCATTCCCAGCAGAAGATGGACCATACAGGTCATTCAGGAGCCAACTGGGAAGAAGTGTGAAGACAGCGTCCGCTTGTCTCCAGCTGGTTCAGGTAGACGCTCACTGCATCAAGGTGGTATAACTAGCAGGTTTTTATGTAATCTAATAAGGGCTTTTGGTTTTTTTTCTCATTGAGGAAAGCCGACACATCAGAAACATGAAGAGGTGCGTCAGCCAGAACATAAAAGATGAGAGAAGAGATCGTCTTCTCACGACGGGTCCCTCGTTTCCTGACTGCTTCGGTTTCACGTTCAGGCGCTCTGATAAGAGGCTGACAAATCACAAATGGCTCAAGCTCTCGTGTCTCCAGAACTTTACTGCCAATGAGTTTCTAACGCAGGCAATCGAATGTTCTCATTATTCCCCTGCTCAGTGTCCAGGAAATGGGAAGGAACATGGGGTGGGGTGGGGGGGCTCCCCTCCAGTGGGAGATTAGGGAACAGCAACAGCACAGCTACTCCCACATTGCATTGCAAACAAACAAATGGGAAATGCAGATTTTTAAACTGTTCTGGTTGACAGTGCCACAACTTTTTTTTTCTAATGAAAGATCACATTAAGCCAGTGGCAATCTCCTCATTAATTCAGTACTGTAGCTTGACAGACACTGCATACATGAACACTAAAGGCAGCCAGAAATTAGATGCAAATTGGGCAGCAACCTTGGTCATGAAATCAGACAGAATGTAGGTGTCAAATTCCTATCCATCATAGAACATGCAGGTCTTAAGGGTTTTAAAAAGAACTGTGAATGCGCACTGTACACTTTGGCTTCAAAATACCTTAATGGCAAGCTGTTCTGGAAAAGGTACGCCACTCTGAATAAAGATTAGAGTATTACAAATTTAAAAAGCACCTGGTTTCACAGGTTTATTTCCCTAACTTTGGAGAATGAAACAGAACTTTTTAGTTCACACTTATTTCTGCCCTTAAAATCAAGTCCATGTAGAATCAGTGTCCGCTGCTCTGAAAATCCATTGTTCTTAATGCGTTGTATTAACTATATTATTAACTATAAATACATTCTACATAAACACATATATGTACATATGTTGTGCATACATGTGCACACACACATATATAAACCTTTATTACATTTGGACTCAAACAACAGATTCAACTTCTATATAATATGTATGCCTCAACATTTTTCTTGTGCTCAAAGCAGCTAAATCATAGTTTCAGACTGACATGAAACTTCAACAATTTGTCTCTGTCCTACAGGCAGACTGCTAACATATTCTCTGCAACTTTCACCTACAAGGTCCCCTTCTCAAGCTTGCTGTTAACTCACACTTACCTTTGAACAGAAGTGTTTTGTTTGGTTCACTGTCTTTCTGCCTGCTTTCCAAAACGGTGGGAGATTTGCATAATCAAAAATAATGACTGAAAGTCTGAATGTCTAACGGGCACCGTGAAAAACATACATATGAACAAAGAAAAGTAATTAAAATTGAAAATCTTCAGGCACTGGAATGGACAGTAATTCTGTCCTCTTCCATCTCATGGTTTTTTTCATACATCACAGTTGACGTTCCTCACTTGTAATCATGCTTGTATCACATTTTCTTGGCTTTACTTTCTTCTTATTTTTGCTAAAGATGAATATTCATCGAACTCGCACTTCAGCAAATCACCTGCTCTGGAGGGCATTTGTAGGGATGGGTCACATGCTCTACCCATAAGTTCCTGACACACACTAGACTTCACTACAATGCCCTGGTGACTCAGGAGCTCCACAGTGAAGTTCAAGCTGACCTTGATCAATTACTGCCAGCATGAAGAGCAAAGTTATCCTGGTGATATGTACAAAACATCTGCAAAATCAGTCACACTTTCAAGCTAAACTTCAGCTTACTTTACTGTAATACATAAATGAGCAAATATAGCATCTTAACAAAGTTACTCATGATGACATTTAGTCACTAGGAAAAAATAAGGGCTTGCATTGTATTTGTGTCTCCACACTCTTATAGCAGAACTGGTAGGACTGAACATGCACAGAGAAATCAAATGTCAAAGACTATCTGCTTCTGATTTTCAAATGGAGAGAAGGCACATACACTGAATTTGCCATGGCAACCATCAGCTTGAATAGCCTGATTGTTTAGACCGCTTCTGTTGGCACGTGGTTACCACGGCATTCACTGTGTAATAGCTTGGCTGCTTTTATCCTGACAAGTGCTGTTTTCCCTACATCCTCCCTCACTGCATTCTGGGTATTATCCCTTATACCTATACCCTGATCCTGCAGTACTAACTACTAACTAATACCTGTAAGTTAATATAGTCATTAAACTTGTCATATGTTGTTGTGTAAGGCTACATGTTATTTACATTAACAATGTAATTTGTACAGAGATTAAAATCTTTTTAAATACACATATTAAATTCAGTTAAACTCCCATGTATTGAGTCATTTATCTACTGCGACAAGCTTCAAAGAAACCAGTAACCATTACCAGCCATAATCATCCATCCATCCATCCATTATCTTAACCGCTTATTCCTGGTGAGGGTCGCGGGGAAACCTGGAGCCCAACCCAGAG
>JABJVR010000747.1:0-11854 GCA_025773905.1 Chitala chitala | reverse complement strand
CCCCCCCCCCCCCCCCCCCCCCCCCCCCCCCCCCCCCCCCCCCCCCCCCCCCCGCACTCTGGGATGGTTTGGTGCTGTGTCCTGAGTGCACCTGCCTTGTGCTAGGCTTTCTAGGATTGGCTCTGTAAGTGGTTGAGTAATGGATGTATGGCCTAAGGGCTTGTTTGTGGCATTTTTCCAAATGACCATTCATCTCACAGCTGGGGTGTTTTACGCCAGGCAACAAGTAATACAAACCATGAGGTCATTTCAGACAGCTCCGGCCAAGAACACACACTTCATCGTATTGTACCAAAAAGTGAAGTTGATTATTTTCACGTTCAGCCATGCAAAACAAACAGGCAACAGCTGAGCATTCATCTTTGATGGCGGCAAAGCAGGGACATGCACTCTTTTTTTAACAATTCCTGAACGTGATGTCAGCTGCTGTCTGGATAAAACGTTCTGATACAGATTCCAGATATGAGGGATGCTGAACTTCTCCTTGATGCAGCAGCCTAAACCTGTAGATGATAAACTACAGACACACTCAACACAAAGACTTTTTTTTCACAGTTCACGCCATCAACAGTTCAAACCAGTGCACAACAAAGCCAGCTCCTTATTTAATATATTTAATAGATTTTCCTTCCTCTATTTAAGTTGGGTCATTTAAGGTTTGTTCTTCAATCACAATTTTGACCTGTGCACAGTCCTGGTTCACTGAGAAGATGTTAATGATTAAACACAAAGATATCTACCCTGGGGCACCGCACAAAGCAAGAGCAGGCCAACCATGAAACATGATTAAACACATCAGAGCATGCACAGGCATCATGATCCAGTGCTACAGTCCCAAAGCAAAACATCCAATGTACCTATTGTAGCTAAAAAGTGTGACTATGTGAAATTTACAGGAGCAGTCTTGTGTTTATCTGTGCTATTGTCATGGACACCGGTAGTTTGAAGAGTAAACTTCAGCTCCTTGGCAGAAGGAGAACATGAGGGTTTTGGCTCATGTCCTGTGGACAGTCTGGAGTAATTACTGACTGACTCAGCTGTAATGACTGTGGCAGAAGGGTAGAGCCCATATGGTCTCACATCTCCTCTGAGTTCCCGTGCCTTAGCATAGAGCATTAGGAGGCCTGCTCCTAGCACCTCCTCCCTGATAGGAGCCACTCCACACACCTCTATCCCACAGAAATAGACCTGCTCTGTACTGGGAGGTGAGGTGTAGCTGTAATCCTTTTGCTTTGAGGATGTTCTCCACAATAATCATCATATTTCCCTTTTCATAAGCACAATAAGTTAAAGATATACAAAACAACTGTAACTGAAGTAAATGAAAATGGTAGAATGTAATTACCATAAGATATTGTATATTGTACACAGTTGTCTATGTTTTTCATTTGTACATGTTCACTGTGGAAATGCTAAGATAATAACAGGCTAAACTCCACAGGTAAACAATAACTTTATAGCAATGAAACAGCAAGACTGTGTAAAAATTTACCATCCATCCACTTGACCATGCTATTCCATTCAGGGTTGCAGGAAGCCTGGAGCCCATCCCAAGAAGCAGGGCAGGGCACCAATACACTCTACGGGTAATTTTCAAGCACCAACCAACCTAGCCTGCATATCTTTGGACTGTGGGAGGAAGCAGGGGAACCCAGAGAAAACCCACCAAGCACAGGGAGAACATGCAAACTCCATACACACAGACCTAGGGTGGGCATCAAACCCCAGGCCTGGAGGTGCAAGGCAACAGCACTAGCCACCACGCAACCATGTCGCCAAATAGTTAATGTAATTTCAAAAAAGAGAATTAGATAAAATCTTAAATTCTGAACCTATATGCTTGCCAGCTGCTAATTTCTGAAACTTTAAAGTCCACGTTTAAAACGTGGTTGATGACAAACTTTCAGTCCAACATATTCTTTAACTTCTGTGTGTCACGTTCCTTCAGCCAGCAATAATATTTAATGCAAAAAAGACTAGATGGTTATTTTTCTGTTGTGAAACTTCCTTCTCCACAATGAGCTCTGGAGTGCAGCTGGAGTGCAGCTCGAGTGGCCCACTTCCACGCTGGACCGAAGGACATCATTACAAAAAGGCACGTTTCATCACACATCAATTACAGCACCAAGGACAGCGGCACAATTAAAACTGATGAGGACACCCTTACCAACACAGAAACACAATTTCAGCTCAGTGTATACAGCATCTGAGCATCTGCATTTTCGCCAATTCCTTTGTGTCCATCCAGTTCAATAAGGACTAAATGTTCTTCTGTGGAATGCACTCCAGTTACAGACTGAATAACAGCAAGCTGATGCAAACATGGTGCACATCTGCACACATTTCCTGTGTTGGCAGATTCCATGCACTTTGCATTAACAAAAAAATTTGAAATGTCCACATGTTGTTCGGCACCCAGAATGCTGTTCTCACAATATCTGTTTCCATGAGAACTGTCCCTGCAGGCTTGCTGGTCTCCTCGGCCTGCATGCCAACCTTTGTAAATGCAACATCAGTAATAATGTTCACGTGAAAAGACCAAATCAACACTGTCCTACTGTCTATGGTGGCCAGCTGGCTCAATGGGTAGAACATCAGGCTGGGATGCAGAAGTTTCTCAGTTTAAATCCCAGCCTGGTCACCAGGTGTGTCCTTGAGCAAGACACCCAGTTCTAGCTCATTGTAACCTGTATATGATGTAAGTTGCTTTGGATAAAAGTGTCTGCCAATTGAATAAATGTAAATATTTAATTGCTTCACTTTGGTTCAGCAGTAGACTTAAAAGACTAACTATGACAAGTTGCCACAATTAACAATATATGAGGAATAGCCTGGTCTATGAATACTCTATTATTGCTAGGTTCAAATCGAAGGGGCCTGCCAAGAGTATGCATTCCCCTACACAGCAATTTCAGTGATGAAAGCAGGGCCAGTTCACCCCTGCTCAGAAACAGTGTCCGTCTGCACTGGACTCCGCCCCCACCTGGATCACAGCAGTGTGATTAGCTAGAGGAGATCTGCTTCTGGAGTGAAGGCAGCGTAATTTTTTGTTTGATTTTAAACTCAGTTAAAAGGGGAAAGTATGCAAAAGTGTTATGTTGTAATAGAACGTTTTTTAGGAGTAAGCAATAATCAATAAGGTGCAGGAACAGGACCATTATATGAATAAATATGTCATGATATAAACTAAATCAGCTAAATGCAAAAATAATATGAACTCCATGCCAAAAAGCTGTCATGTCAGGATAGAGAGGTCAAGTGGTAGCACTGTTTATTTGCTGGTCGTTTTACATTATTTTCATTTTCTTAAAACTTCCTTTTCTTAAAAGCATCCAAATTACTGGATTCAGGTTCAAATTTAGACAGCTTAATTTATCCCAAATGGGAAAGCCTGTTTAACAGTCTACTGGTCCACAACAAACATCACAATGATATGCACACATATATAAGTGTAATGACCAATACTAATCATTACTAAAACAAGGCAGTGTGCAAAAAAGTCGGTGTGCAAAAGGTCAGTGTGGGGGAAAAAAAAATCGGAAATCATTTGCTATAATCAATATTTAAAAGAAACAGTTGTTGGTATTTTGAAATCCCAAGGCAGAAGGAATGAAAGAACAAGAGTAACGACTGGTTTTCCTTACAGGAGCAATGTAGCACCACCCTGATGGCATCAGAGAAATTCAGTGAAAGGAATATGACTGCTTTGATAAATAATTCCTTTGGCTTTTTGCCTTAAACCAGTAACGCTACAAGAATGGCAGAATGAAAAGGTGCAGACACTTTTAGCTGAAAAAATATCTGCAGACCCTCAGAAACAAAAAGGTGTTTTGGGACACACCTGCAAATTTAGCAGACATACGGCTGTGCATCGCAGATCTATTTCATTTCATGCAAGTAATACGGCAAACTCCATTTTCACAAGTTATCTTGTGCGATCATGTCACTTTGCCTTTATGGGTCTTTCTATTTACATGCCAAGTTAAGCAACACTTGCAGTACCTGCTATGTGCGGACACAACTGGGGCAGGGCCTGCGCTTTTCATCCCGGTCCCACACTTTGTTTACATGTGAACGTGGCATATGTGTAATGCACATAGATCCAGTACAAAATATATGTTGGAGGCCCACCATTAACCTGAATGACACTGTTAGTGCATTGGGTTCACTCCTGGCCTGTGGTAGCATAAAACTGAAATCAGTCTCAAGTATCAGTACCAGAGATAAGTTTGCTGACTCATTGTAAATGGAGTCCTAATTCCTGGTTCCAAATCATCATAAAGATCAACTGTACCAACATCCTTTTTTTGACCTAAATCAATGCACATAGAGTGTGTGCTTAGTGACAGAGGAAGTGTCATGTTAAAACCGGAGTGCTGTCAGAACTCTGAGGGCCGTAATGGGTGTCCCTATTATATTGTGCAGTTCACAGAAAACAACTTCGAGAGGAGAGCTAGTCAGTGCATTCAGTGTGCTCTCAGTGTGCCCTCAGTGTGCCCTCAGTGCGCTCTCAGTGTGCCCTAAGTGTGGCTTCAGTGTGCACTCAGTGTGCACGCAGTGTGCCTTCAGTGTGCACTCAGTGTGCCCTCAGTGTGCATTCAGTGTGCACGCAGTGTGGCTTCAGTGTGCTCTCAGTGTGCCCTCAGTGTGCACTCAGTGTGCCCTCAGTGTGCACTCAGTGTGCACTCAGTGTGGCCTCACTGTGCACTCAGTGTGGCTTCAGTGTGCCCTCAGTGTGCACTCAGTGTGCACTCAGTGTGCTCTCAGTGTGGCTTCAGTGTGCTCTCAGTGTGCCCTCAGTGTGCCCTCAGTGTGCACTCAGTGTGCACTCAGTGTGCACGCAGTGTGTCTTCAGTGTGCTCTCAGTGTGCCCTCAGTGTGCACTCAGTGTGCCTTCAGTGTGCACTCAGTGTGCCCTCAGTGTGGCCTCAGTGTGCACTCAGTGTGGCCTCAATGTGCACTCAGTGTGCCTTCAATGTGCACTCAGTGTACACTTAGTGTGCCTTCAGTGTGCATTCAGTGTGCCTTCAGTGTGCACTTAGTGTGGCCTCAGTGTGCATTCAGTGTGGCCTCATTGTGCACTCAGTGTGCCTTCAGTGTGGCCTCAATGTGCACTCAGTGTGCCTTCAGTGTGGCCTCAATGTGCACTCAGTGTGCCTTCAGTGTGGTTTCAGCTTTGTCAGCACATGTGGTTGACCTGTTTTGGTCTTATCTGTTATGGTTTCAGCTTTGCTTCTCTGTTTCTCCAACCCTTCATACATAGTTGTTCTGCTCTCAAATTCCAAACCATTCTTTATACAACATATTCCAGTATTTCTTTGAAAGTTAATTTCTTGTACAGTTAGTGTCCAAATGCATGTGGCAGCGTAGTACAGTTTGAAAAATTATGCTGTTTGTTTTTTATAATATTTTTATTTAAATGATATGAATTACACATTATGTTGTAGAAGGGGATGCAGGAAGTGAACTGTAATAAAATGTGATTTATTAAGAGTGTTTCTCAAATCAATCCCCGTAACAAAATTTCTCAGCTCAATATACCAGTACTCTGTTCTCCCTCATTCGGGATGTGTCAGTTGTTTGCCTGAGTCATTGTACAGTAATGTAGCTACACAGATCAGTCATTTATTGCATGTTAATACACCCTGCCTCGTTTCACTTTTTGATCCAACAGAACAGAACATTTCATAACATAACTACAAAATCTTTAATAAAGATATCTTCAGTACTGTTGTTAATACTGATAATACAAAGGGATTATCAAAATCTGCTCTGTATGTTCTAGACATCAGCATGATCTAAAAAGCATGATCTTAAAGCAAAGTGTACGCTGATATAACATACTATTTAGATTACCTCTTTAAGTGTTCTCTGCACTTTGCTCTCTGTATAACTGCCTTTGTTTTGGACCTTTTCTAGTTTGAACGGCTATGCCTCAAGACTCTTGACGCAAGACTTCCCAGACGTTTTGCCAGTTTTGTGGGAAGGACATGTCCTTATTTTTGCTGCCAGAGCTGAACACCACACATGAGTAAATTAAATAATCATATCTCAGTCATGAGAAGGACTATTCACAATCTCGTCACAAACATACCAGGTTATTGAAAAAAAGGTAGTTTTTTCTTGACTCTTCCCACTGAACTGATCTCTAGGATAAAGTGGCTGTCACAACACCACCATATGAAAACATCCACCCAGCCATCCATCCATCCATCCATACCGCTTACTCTGCACAGGGTTGCAGGGGGCCTGAATCCTATCCCAAAGATTATAAATACTCTCCTACACAAATGTATGTCCTCTGGAATAGGTTTCTTTGGAAGGTAAAATATAGGAACAAGTATCCAAACAGATATTTGAACTGTTATTCTAACAGCCTACTAGGACAATGACACAGATTAAAGAAACGCTTCATTGCGAACAATGGTGTTCTTTCACTGGCTGAGTAACCAATCACAGGAGAATACAGTTTCTGTTTGTGTGTAATTACTCTAATTCATCTCTACATCTATGAGGCCTCCCAGAATACAATAATTAAAAAGTAGCTTTTCTATAAGATGATGACCCCTCGCTTCAGATCAGGTTGTACAGTCAAGTCAGTCATCTTCTACTCTGCTTCATTCTATTAAGGGTCACAGGAAGCCTGGAGCTCATCCCAGAACACATAGGTCCCAGGGCAGGGGGGACACACACCAAGCAATTTGGAGACACTAATCAACCTAACCCGCATGTCTTTGGACTGTGGGAGGAAACTGGAGAACTTGGAAAAAACCCACCAAGCATGGGGAGAACATGCAAACTCCACATACACCAGGAATTGAACCCCAAGCATGGAGGTACAAGGCAACAGTGCTAGCCACCACACCACCATGCCACACAGTTATTAGTTTATTCAAATGCTGTTAAGGAATAGTTCAAGTTTAACCTGTGGCAACATGGCCATCTGTTGTCTCTGCCTGTTTACATTTCCAGGTTTGTGATGATGCCTGCACTCAACAGGTGACAGTGGCCGGTTTGTCCTGTAGTTCAGAGGAGCTATAACCGTAGCTTCCAAGAGGACGTCATGTCTGTTCTGTGTACCGTGGCCCCAGGACCACTTCCAGCAGGCCACACACACGGGGACCTCCCTGGTCCTCAGTGCGCCTGCCCGGAGATTAGGAATGTGGTGTGTGGGCTCCCCCCGCGGGCTCCCTTCAACATACAGCATGCACAGCTGCTTGGTTTGCCCCAGAAGGAGTGGAGCAAGCAGTGGGGGTGGCGGTTTTGGGGTCACAAAGGTTCAAGGTTGCAACAATGAGTCGCTTACAGAGCTGCGGTGGGAACATAAACATGGCAGACATTCTCCCGCTCGACCAAGTATGTGACCTGGGATCAACACACCCACTGGGGGGCTAAAATCCTCCCTGATGGATCTGAGCTTCTGAGACACCCACCCAGGGGCCAGAGTAAGTGTACAGTTCTCCTCTCTCCAGACATACCCATGTTTTATTCATGACCAAGGCCATTTCAGCATGTAGACTTCTTAGCTGTAACCCAGCATATGATGTTGGCAGACACCAGAAGGCTATAGGGGTTCAGGTTCCGAAGACAAAGCAACATGTGCTTTACCTCACCTGTAAAATGTTCAGAGCTGCTGAACACTGTTGGACAGAGTCACACTGCTCTTTAGGAAGACTTGACATGCAGCCTCGTCCTCAGATCTCCCATCTGCATGCTAAGGATGTCACACCGATACACAAAACTGTTACAGATGTTGACTACGTCACTAAAGAGAAATCAGCAGTCAAGATGATGTCATCGGCAGCCCTGTCACAAAAAGCGAGCAAGAACTTACAGCAGACGTTAGATAAACAGCAAAGGGGAATGCGACGGGCACGTTCCCTTTCACGTGAACTGTCACGCTGCCCGTGTTTTGGGCATGAACATGCATGGCAAGATGCCTCCACCTTATAGACGCCCACTGCTGCTGTAGCGTGCTGTCCACATACATAAAGAGACGCATTTCTTCCATGCTGCTCCATGATCCTCGGCTGCATAAAATGCAATCCAAATTAAATGCGCCGCATTCACAGTGAAACAAAGCTGCACTGTACTTCAGAATTGTTCTCATTTAATTTGTAAATGCTTACAACAATGCACAGTGCAGTACAATGCTGTTTCACTGAAGTAACCTTGTGCTACTGAGCTACTGAAATATGTCTACAAGAGCATAGCTAATGAAAGATGGCAAATTTTACACCGTAGGGCCAACGGGTAAATTTGACTGAACAGTCTTTTTGTTTTTTTTTTTTTCCTCCTCATTTTCAATTTTGTAACGGTAGATGTGCTAAATGCTGTGTGGGTTGGTTACATTTCTCAAGACAGCTTGGAAAATGCAGATGGCTTTCAGTGCTGAGGAAGGATTATGGAAACAGTGATTTCACAGTAAAATATAAAACCACAGTTATACTTGCATATCTGCACAGAGTTTATGAAGGCAGTGAGTTTGCTACATTTCTCTCCCCATCAGTCCACAAGAAAATGGCACATGGTTCTTTCTAACATAAAGAGCATTCTAGAGCTCCAGTGAGATTATTGCTAAATCAGTTGGTAAAATAGGCAGCATGGTAATGTTAGCACTGTCACTCCACACCTCTGGGCCCAGGGCCCAAGCCTCATCTCGGCTCTGTGTGCCGGGAGTTTGTTTGCATGTTCTCCTGTGCTTAGTGAGTTTTCTCTGGGTTCTCCAGTTTCCTCCCATGGTCCAAAGACAAGCCGGTTAGGTTGACTGCCGTGTGCAAAATTGCCCATACTGTGTGTGTGTGCCCTGCGGTGGACTGGCACCATGCCCAGGGTGTCCCCTGCCAAGCACTTCCTGGGATGGGCTCCAGGCTTCTCGCAACCCTAAATTGGATAAGGTGGAACAGTGAAGTGAGTTAGTAAAGGTCACCAAACAATTTTTTACACTTGCTCATTTTAAACAACTGAGACCATCATGTAGATTATTAGATGGTAATCTAATCACGTGATGTTATAAATTGTAATGCTCTGTATAAAGATCAGCACATTTAATCCAATACAGGGATGGTTTATTAAAGTGTTTGCCTTTTGAATGTACAGTGAAACTAAACACAAGGGCATCCATCCCTCCATCCATACCGCCATTCCTGTGCAGTGGTACAGTGGACCCTGAAGCCTCTCCCAGGGTGCTTAGGGCTCTAGGTGAGGGACACCGTAAATAATAAACATTTTGGGTTAAACACAGACCTTCAGAAAATTATATTAATCCTCTGCTCCTCAGCATATTCTACATTTTTCTTTTTACCACTTTGGACATGAAATTCTCAACTCTGCATCATTTTCACACACATGCACATACATGTGCATGAACACATACACACACACAAACATACACACACACAAATCCAGTGGCTGCCACTAACAAAAATACAAAGTCCTCAGCATGAAACACCATGTTGGAAACATTTACTAAACATAGGTTAGAGGTGCTATCTGCTAATGTCAGTATTTGTTAATTATTGCTGTAGTTTGAAGTACTTCAGATGAAACTGAAACTGTGGTTCTAAACAGCCACAGGACACATCTCAAACTCACCAGCTGGGTGTATGGCTGACAGAGGACCAACGCTGTACATAATGATCAGTAACAACCATTCCTGGTGCGTAGGTGTCTGATTTAATTCATATTTCATCTTCATAATCAGCAAAACGTTCATCTAATGAACCCAATGTGTCACAGAAGGGATGTTCCTTATGTAAATGTAAAAGCACTCACACATGCTCATATAGGAAGGACAGCCAACACATCAGAAATACATGGGTTGGGTTGTGTAAAAGATTCATGGCACAATGAAGGAGCCCTCACACACACGAGAGAATGTGGAGAATCCACGTGAGCAGAAATTCCTCACTAGCTATGGGAGACTGTTGTCATACTTGGGGTATGAATCGTGAAAAGGAGAATGGCATTTGTGAAACACAATCAGACAGAGAAGAGATCGAGGACACGCTTATTTCAGCTACCGAGGTGGCAGAAATTGTAAGAACAGCACAGCTGAATCAGACGGACGTACTCCACAGCTACAGATGCAGTTCACCGTCACCGTGACCTATCGTCACACCCTGCCTGTGAGCTTTATATTTCTCCTGCTCTTCTTAAGCAGAAAGCAGCTGTCCGAAGATAATTTCCTCAGAGGTCACAGAAAATGAAAGTCCGTGCCGCATCGCTGCATTCCCTGGACGTGGTGTTCGCTCGCTGCAGCGCGGAAACAGTACAATGGCATCAATCGCGAGAACAGTGCCGCAGTGATGGATGTGCTCCCTCAACAATATCTGCTTTTCAGCTCAGCCCCCCGGCCGTGCACTGAGGCAGTACCAGCTCTCTGTACCAGCTAGTGTTAGCGCCAGCCGCAGAAACACATTAGCTGTAGGAGTCAAGGTATACACTTCATACACGCATACGTGACTGTGCTCACATGTGTACAGAAGGTTAGAGACACAGAAATGAACAACAAAACACACACACACACACACAACACACACACTAGATAGGTCTCACAACAGCATGGTGTCTCGCAATGCTATCACAGGAACTCATACTATTCTTATAGCTTTCTGAGGCTTGAAATGAATGACTTCCATAAACTTAAAATACTTTAAATTCATAGTTTACTTAAGTAAGAAGTCAAAAATTTCTAGGGCTGCCATGTGTAAAGATTAACACCTGAAAGTATTTCAGAGACACCAGCAATCAGCTACTGAGAAGAGACCTGTTATTTGTTGAGTCATACAGCTCACTATGATACATATTCTGCAAAAATCATAAGCCTGAACTGAAGATTAATCATACAAGTCCCTTGTAATGCAGTGGCTATTCAAATAAGACCATGCAGTTTTCTGAATAAAAGATAAAAATAAAAAAGAGGGTAAAGTACAGCTGTTTCACTTATGCAGTCTGTGGCTCACCCTCTTTTTCAAAAAACCTGCCTTTTATCTGAGTGAGCAGAGTGTGAGAGTGGCTGTGGACTGTGGGTCACTTATTACAGCTCACAAGTGGCTCAGGAGGAATTAAACCCCACAAAGAGCCTGCCACACTGATCCCAAATCAGCATCATAAAAGAAGCAAACAAAAATTGCTGTTAGGTGAGATACGGTGCGTGTGACGCGTCCCCTATAGTCCTTCTGGTAAATGTCAAATGTGCACCTGGAGGCTGGTGTCCATTACAAACAATGTTCACACACTGAAGTTTCAGTTTCGTGTACAGGCGGAGAGAGAACACAAAAAAAATGACAACAGTCAGTTGTATTGTGCCATGTGAAACCATTACAAGTTACATTAGTCTGCCTTTAGTGCGGCTTCCAATATAAATTCTCAGATTACTGGACGGTTAGTGTACTAATTAACTTTACCAATTCAACCTAAAGTGGTGGATGTCACTACTGTTCCACTTTTGTCAATGAATGTACTGTACAGTGAAACTAAACACAAGGGCATCCGTCCATCCATACCGCCATTCCTGTGCAGTGTTACGGTGTGCCCTGAAACCTCTCCCAGGGTGCGTAGGGCTCTAGTCGGGGGACACCATAAACAGGGTGCCAACACATCACAGGGCACAGTCACACACACTTACGCACCCAGTCACACACTACATCCATCCATCCATTATCTTAACTGTTTATTCCTGGTGAGGGTTGCAGGGAAACCTGGAGCCCATCCCAGAGCACATAGGGCACAGGGCAGGGGGCCAACCCACCACAGGGCACACACACACACACAACGGGCAAATTGGACACACCAATCAACCTAACCTGCATGTCTTTGGACTGTGGGAGGAAACCGGAGCACCCGGAGAAAA
>JABJVR010000746.1:0-20504 GCA_025773905.1 Chitala chitala | reverse complement strand
CCCCCCCCCCCCCCCCCCCCCCCCCCCCCCCCCCCCCCCCCCCCCCCCCCCCCCCCCCCCCCTCCCACGCCCCCCCCCCACCCCCCCGACCCCCGCCCCGCAAGGTGTGTGCGTGTGTGTTTTTGGAGGGGTGTGTTAAGGCACAGTCACAGAGGACAGAAGCTCGGGGGGGTAAGGTATGTGCGTGCCTCTTTTTCTAATGAACCTCCATGTTTCCAGCAAAGATTCATTAGCAGCTGATTACCTCCAGTCTGTGATGACAATTATCTGGGCAGATGCCCCAAAAGGCCCCAGTGCTCCCCCTAAATTACACATCAAACTCATTTACAGTCGTTTGACCCTTATCAAATGAGACCGAACGCAGGAGATCAGAGGGATGAAGATTGCAATTCTCACATGTACCCAAATAGCAATTTATTTCAAAATTGATTTCTAATTTCACAACAAACAAATCCACAAGATAGGTAGATACTAAGATGAGAACATTTTGTCAAATTAGTTTTCCAAAAGATTAAAGAGCTGTATTAGTCTTATTTATCTCCACGTGAATTTGACCACCACGTGCTTCAAACTCCATGTGAAGTGAAGTCAGAGAAAATGGAAACATATCACAAAACACTGATGACCAGGAAATGCTATATGAAAGGTGAGTAGAGTGAAGGAGAAGGGAATAATCATTTATCACCTTAAAGAAACCATATTTTAGTGTTGAACAGATAATAGCTATGAAAGAAAAGGTAATGAGATGATGCAAAAGCATTTTATGACAGGGGAACAGCAGGTGAATCACATTATGAGACACAAGTAACCATATTTCGCTTTATGCACTGTGATTTTTAGAAGTGTAAAGTTCTTAAAGGCTGTCACAGGTGGGCTTGACATTGATTCTTTGCTGCAGGGGTGAGTTATGACTCTTCAGAGAGAAAGTAGGCAACCTTGTTTCTGTGGTACTGTTTCATGAAATGATGACATGGCACAAGAAATTGTGATACGACTAAAATATTTTAATGTAGCAGTCGATATAATCATAGTCAAAATTTACATCCCATAATGAAGTCTTAAAAGTATTTTTCTGTTACCTGAAAGTTTTCATTTGAAACTCCTGTGTAGGTCTTCCCTGCCTGATCCAGACTAGTATGCTTAAAGATGCGGCAGAGAGCTTCAGTGACCTGCATATTTTGTTTTTGGTGCTTTCAGTGCCTGAACTCAAACAGCTGAAATTACTCAACATGATTATTGATTTAGAACTTTATAAAGATTGAGATTGTAAATTTTTGGGTACCACATATCTCAGGATTAGACATTCATACTTACATCAGTGAAAATGTCTTTTCAGAAGACAGACATGTGTGACACTTTCAAGTCTCACATCGCTGCCTGTCATGTCCCCTCTGTCCTCTAGATGTCGCCCTTCCTCCTGTCCTTTCCAACCTGTTGCTTCATTATTAGTTGCCAGCCTTGTGTCGTTTAACATATTGGTTTACCTTTATTTACCTCCCTGCTTTTGTCAGTCCTTTTCCGGATGTTGTAGGTGTATGTATGTGAACGTGTGGTAGCCGTGACCATAATGTTAGAGTTCTCACTGTGCTTTTCATGTTCTTGTAATTAGTCTTGTTAATTCCCAGCATCGGTTTTTCCCGTTATCTGTACTTTGGTTTGGTTTTCCCTATTTGTATTTTGCCATTGTTAAACCCCAGTTCCTATGTTAGTTCTTTGTTTTGCTCTTTATTAAAACCTCCCTTTTCGCACCTTCGGCCTCGCCTCTCTTGCCAAATGTTACATCACGGACACGTCTGACTTGATGGCATTCAAGAGGCAATTTTTAACCATTATTCAATATGTTGAGAATAGAAAGGAAAAGCTATAAATATCCCACATTTAACATGGAAAGTTGTATTTTGCAAATATATCCATCTATCAAATTTTCAAGCATGTTATGGTGTGCATGATTGTGCCCCAGTTGAGTTGATGTCCCATTCAGTGTGTCCCCTCCTTTTTGTTCTATGCTCCCTGGGACAGGATCCAGGTCCCTGTAACCCTACACATAAGTACTTTGGAAAATAAATGCTCAGGAAATGCATAAAGAGAAATATGGTTACTTGTGTCTCAGTGCCCAATACCCAGCCCAGCCACCTGGTGTGTCCTTGAGCAAGACACCCTGCGCTAGCTCATTGTAACACACATATGGAATGTTTTAAGTCGCTTTTGGTTAAAAGCATCTGCTAAATGACTAATTATATATAAATGATATAAATGCATGAATGAATTAAATAAGTGATGTGGACCCAAACTTGTGAAACTAACTGCCAAAGTTTTGCAGTGGCTAAACCGGTCGTAGAAATCCAATTATTTTCTTTGAATCACGGAACATAATTGTTACCAGTGAGTCGGAGATATCCCTTAAATTCTGTGAAAAATGCCAGCTTTGATGAGTACAGTCCTGTCAGATGGGATCACACTGCAATCAGAGATAATGATGTTTCAATGGTTATCTAGGGCTCTGTATTAAAGAGAGAATTTGGCTGGGAACGTGAGAACAGAGAATTTATTTAGTTGCAGCAGGACCTGATTTTTCCTGGCTCTCACTGATAGAAAAGTAATTCATTTTTAAATTAACTAAATGCATTTTTAAAATTGGGCCAAAAATATTTGAATAACTCTGTAATTTATTCACATCATATGGAAAATAAATTGATTATGCTTCACCTGTTCAATAATCATCAAGGTGACTTTGTTAACGGCTGTAACCCTGAATTGGATAAGGCAGTATAGAGACTGGATGGATTTTGTTAACCTTAATGGTCATAATTACTTGTATTCGTTTATCAGATGCTTTTATCCAAAGTGACTTACAACATTTCACATACACATGACAGCACTATTGGTTCTCTGCGTTTAACCCCTCCCCCTGGGGGCCGCAGTGGGCGGCGGCCACGTGCGGTGCCTGGGGAGCTAGAGCTGAGTGCCTCGCTCAAAGACGTACCTGGCAGCTGAGTTGAGTTTCAAGCCGGGCGACTTCTGCACCCCAGCCTGATATTCTACCCATTGAGCCACCAGACTTCTTAATTATGTTTGCATTTCAAGCTTCAGCAGAAAAACTAGGACAGGTTATGTGTACCCATGTTGTGTCTTATTCCTTGCTTGTTTCTTGATACATTTTATGTTTGAATAAATGCATTTCAGACTGATTTATCACATTTTTAAATTATTTATTCAGAACCTTTGATATGTCAAAAAATGTTTCATTCATTTTCATGAAACTGAGAAGCTCAAAGTACTCTGAATGCATGTTTCTAAGACAGCCCTTTGTGTTAGTCCATCTTGGTAAGCCTGTTTGTAACACTAGGAGTGTGACACCATAATCAGTCAATATGATAGTCTATAGTACTTAAGGGCCACAGAGTATAACACAGAGTGGGCAGAGGTGCTAATGTAGGCCAGAGTCTGCTCTAGAGATACTCATATTTTGTTTTCCATGTAAATCAGGTTCTTGAGAGGAACTTAAAAAAGATGGAGGAATCAAGTCATTGGAGACTGAGCGGGCAAAGCCCAGATAATACATGTTCATTACAGTCTTACCACTTCTGTTCATACCCACCTCTTTCCACTTTTCAACTGCTTCCTTGCCCAGTATGTCTTGCTATTAAACAGGGCTGTCCCACTGGCTGAAGCCAAGCCAGACTGACATACTTCAGTGTAGCTCTTAATGAGCTCACATAGAGGGGAAAGTGATTAATAGGACTGAGCTAGAAGATGGACAAAAGAAGTAATGAGCTAATATGAAACGTTTCAGAGGTGAAGCCAGCATTTGTCTTCCTGTTCATATATATATATATATGTGTGTGTGTGTGTGTGTTTTAATTCTATTTCACTTTTAGGTTTTAAAAAGCAACACTTGCATAAATCCATCTGTTTGTATTCACAGTTCATCCAAGGAGGACCTGGAAGATACCAGTGGTCTCCAAGTGACATAACGTGATACTGGATGCCCATCCATTGCAGAGAACTAAGGAAAGTTTTCAAAGTGTTTGTAAATTTGGGTAATAACAAAACTTTCCAGTCTAACTTGTGACAATACGGAAACAAAATCAAGTGGCTTCCTTTTCATTAGGTAACCTCTGGACTGGCCTTGCACTATCCATTTATGTGGAGTGTATACTTAGCCGTACACAGTCTAAAAAAATACTTTAACAAGCTAGTTTTTGCTGTGTGTTTGACTGACTCACTGTCGAACACACTTTGTGTCTTGTGTTTTTCTGCCAATCATTCAAAATTGCTTTATTTTTGTATTTCAGAAATCACTGCTTCTCCTACACAAAACTATTTCGCTACCAGCATTTGCATTTCATTTTTATATGATTTTATTATTTAGAGCCTCAGCACACTGAGCTAATGTCACAAACTGTCACTGAGACATTTTAATACAAAACACTGATGGAATAAAAAGTAGTTTATAGTGGCAGCTCAGTGCTGAGGTATAAGACAGCAGTAGAGTTGTGAGGTTTCGGCTAAACACATTGGCTGATGAAGTCATCAATCAAACTGATGGGTGGGTACCTAACGACACTGGTGACTGATGCAAGAGGTATAGAGTTCAACAACTAGCAACTGAACTGAGGTTAGGAGGTTAAACCTTGGCTACTGACTAATTTTACACTGAGGTCTGTGCTTTCACTTATCCAATGTCATCAACTGAAATACTTTATTCAGTAAAACTATATTTTCATTTACAGTGTACCCACTTAACCAAATGTGTTCCATTGAAGACAACAGCTGAAAAATGGTACTGTACCCAAAAACATAATTGTCCCACTGAACTTAACTCAATCCAGTTTGGTCCAATGATGCCATTGGACAAGACTGTACCATTTTTACAGTTTTTGGTGGTCTGATGTCTCCATACATCTGCCTGGGTGTGTCACAACCAAGGCAGTTACAAGGATAACATCACCCTGACATCACAAACTGAACCCATAGCTCGTTAGCAGAACCCTTTTGTTTGATGGTGCACATACCATGGATTTAAGCTCATCTCTCAAATGTAAGAGATCCCTGGCATTAAATCTTTGTAAATAGTGAAAGTATTAAATGCACCTCTGCTCTCCAGGTTCGGGTTAGACAGGCATAAAGCATAAGTTTAAACTGCAGAGACTGACCTTTCGCTTTCTCTGTAAACTTCAACACAGCTTGTCAGAAACAACAGAAATAAAGAAATTTAGTTGTCTATCAGACCGACTCTTACTCAAATGAGAAATAACATTTTTTTCCCCCCTCACAGATCAACTCACCTTAAGCTTATCATTTTGGGAAAATACTTCAGGAAGATTTTATACAACCAGGAAAGGCCCTTATAGATTTATTTAACAAAATAAATAAAACTAAAACAGCTGGGGGCCTCCCCTGTTGATCTGCTGACAGAACAGAAGGGAAATGTCTTGTATGTTAGGCACACACTAACGTGCAAGATAAAATAACACTTTCAATCACAGCAACATGCAAAGCTATCCACTGTGCAGCTTTGCTAAACATAAGCTGTAGCAAAACACACTGATGGGAGAAAATGAGGTTTCAAAGATTGTTTCCAATCACCGCCTGCTATAATCCTGTGTAAACCAGTGACGTTACCCACAAGCCAAACTACAGTAGTATCCAATAACACAAATAAAATGGTTTTAAAATGGCGTGGGGTTCGATTCTCGCCTCGGGTCTGTGCACGTGGAGTTTGCATGTTCTCCCTCCCTTGGTGGGTTTCTCCGGGTTCTCCCACAGTCCAAAGACATGCAGGATAAGTTGATTGGTGTCTCCAAATTGCCTGTAGAGTGTGTGTGTGTTCCCTGTGGTGGGTTGGCACCTTGCCTTGGGTGTCTCCTGCCCTGTGACTCCTGGGATGGGCTCCAGGCTTCCTGCGACCCTGCTTTGGTCAAGCAGTATAGAGAATGGAAGGATGGATGGATGGATAGATGGTTTTAAAATCTGCAATGTTCTACCAACCCATGCGGTGACTGAGTATTTCACTGAATGATTTAGGTCTGCTGTGTCATTCAGAATCATGACATGCACATGTGCCTACAAAAGTAGCTGCAGCACTGTAAATCAGCAGGCTCATGGTATAATGTGTAGTTGTGCAAAAATGATATGCATTTTGGACAGATGCATTTTTGCTTTATTTATGCGTTTCCCCTAAATCACTGTCTAAACTGTTAGCACTGATGTAGGGAAAAACTGCTGCTAACTGAAAAGGAACCGAAAAGCCTTTGAGGGTTACAGCCCTAAATTTTAATATACACATTTGATCCACAGAGAAGCTAGCTTTCAGAAAAGTACAATGCACACAGTAGAAATGTCACAATTAAACTGATGCTCACTGATTTCAAGACTTCAGTCAACTCTACTTGAAAGAGTAAGCCTAATATTTTCAAAACTAGAGGTTTTATCTGCTGTTAGTTTATTAATTTGCAAAATGTTTGATATACAAATCGGTTATAATTTTCAAAGAGCGGTAAGCAAGTTACATGCAACACCAGTTAATTTGCTGTGACCGCTCTCTTTCCACACTTCTGAAACAGGGCATTTTCAGGTGGTGTGAAGGAACATCTTGTTTTTGAACAATCCGGACATGATATTTATAGAACGGTACAAAAAAAAAAAAAAAAAAAAAAAAAACAGTCCAAGCATTAAGTTGTGGTTCAGTCACAGAAGTGTTAAGTTGCCGGAGGCAGCCCCATGAAGACAAGGGAACCCGTTTCTGCAGCTGTCACACGACCCGCTGAACCAGTAAAACAATTAGTCATTTTAACGAGTATAACAATTCATCACTTCGGGAAAAAAAAGTGCAGACGGAACAAGATAGCTAAAATTGTTGAATATTTTCATAGGTTTTAAACTTTAAACCATTTCATGTCATTTAATAATCCAAATACATACAATAATCAGCAGTTGTGTGTTTTTTTTTTCCCCTTTTACATTATATGAAGCTAATATATGTTAGACATGCATTCCAAGTCTATATTCTTGTAACACTGCTGAGGAAGGCCTTAAAACCCATATCAACAGGAAATTAAAATCTTCATTGAAGATGAAATTCACCAACACTTATACAGAAAACCTTTTGGTATCAAAGTGCTTTAAAATGTTTACAGATATGAGCAACTAGTTTGACACCTGGATTTATGAGTCCTTAATGTCAAACCTTTGAGGTGTGAAGGACTTGTGCAATGTGAGAAAGGTTTCACTGAAGAGGGATTAATTCTCCTTACACAGTACCAATGACGGCTCTAATTAATTTTTTAGCACACGTGCTTATCTAATTTGACTTATACTGCTGGTTTAGATTAAATGAAAGCACCAGAGCATTACAAAGACAGTTTATTATGCCTGCATACAAAATGCAAAAAAAAAAAAAAAAAAAAAAACCTTGCACGATATCTTGCGAAGTCAGACCTTAGCAGTTCGTTTAAGGCAGATGTGTTTTGTCATGTTATCAACATCTTTCTGGCCCTTAATGATGACATTACTCCATTTACCCGGTTCAATGTCTTGGAAAAGTCACTGGCATGGAAGGACGTTTCCATCTGCCTCACTTCAGCTGGAGAACAACCTGTCGGGTTATAGAAGGGAGGACGAAAATCATAAAGAGATCGTTAACAAGACAGGAAGTAAACCAAAGCAGCATAAACTTATTAAAACATTTTTAAAAAAGGTTCTGGTCTACTATTAGTCACCTGCAATATGTAGGTACCATGTTAACTCAGAACTTACTGTGAAAAATTAACAGCTACAGCGCAGCTACAGGATGAGGTACCTAAAGGGCCACGCCTACACACATCAGCCTAGTCCGCTCAGCAAAAAGAGACTCTAAGTGCATGTTTCTAACAACTTGATTCCTCCATGTTTTTTTACATTCCACTCAAGAATCTGATTTACATGTGAAACAACACCTCTCTCTAATGTGAACAAAGTCTAACTGAACAACAGTGTTTGCGCAGCAACCAGCACTAAACAGAAGGTGTTTGGCAACGCATCTGCACTTAAATAAAGTTAAAATACAACCAGTTCCAACACTCCCCGCCTGACGGTTTGCACCAGTGTGACTGATGCCTTACTCCAGCATCTTATTATGAATCTTCCATATTCATAAGCCTGCATTCTTTACTGCTTTCACAGCCGTGGTGGAAGGAGCACATAGTTTGTGTCTTCCTGATTTCATCTAGTGGAAGAAGTGAAGCAACCAATAGAAAATGAGCTGAAATAGTGATGCATGTCACACGTTACTACCGTTACAGCCACACTCCTCCCACAAGTGTACGATGTTTTTCCTAGTTTTAAAGCATAAATACGCAACAGCAAGATGGCCTGTTGTGTTTGGAACTCCAGTGAGGCCGGGCAGACCACAGTAGCCGAGATAGTGGCTCCACAAGGCCCTTCACAAATCGACCCTCTTGAGTCTGAACATTTCACTGCTGCGAAGCAAAAACCACAAACCCAACTGAAACAGGGTGCATTCTGGGCTCTACACGTACAGCCTTATTTAGTTTGCAGATTCCACACACATATAACTGCTCCCTTCTGCTTGGTTGTGTGTTTGTCTCGCTCCATATATTGAGCCCCTACTTTTGACTTCCTTCACACCTTTTTAATCATTTACATCATTGTACTGTTGGGTTATCAGCCATTATTCATTACGTATGCACTGGTGGGTTTATTAGATGTGCTGGAACAGCGGACTTAAATCTTATGGACAGTATATCTGATAAACATACAAGTCTCCCTCCGTTCATAAATAAATTAGCAATCACAGCATCTCCTCAACCTGCATATTAACAAGGACCACAGGGTTCAGTGCTTCTGGTCAAAATTCAACCCACCCGACCTATTACGTAAAAACGAATTGTCCGAGACATTTAATTAACCAGAAGATGTTTCTGTGGGACCAAAAAGCACATGTAACTGCACTCCTTACCAATAAAAGCACTGGTTTTGCAGGGCTGCCTTCCAGAAAGGATACCCAAAATGTCAGAGACGTTTTAACGTCCGATTTCGGCCTTGGCTGTCGCTCCGACAGAAAAATCACAAGTTTGCGTGGGGGGGGGGGAGGGGGGTGAGCTATTTTTACTCAGACTGGAGGAAGAGAGCGAAAGCGTGCGTGTAAGCAACAAGAGCAGGCTTAAAAATCAAACACTCCCTCCGCGCTGCTGAGGAGGGCCTGCAAATTTCATGAGTCAACATGAAGCACACGGAGCCACTTCAGGTCAAGTGTTAGCTGGCTGTGGCACTGGCTCAGCTTCAACTTTCAGAGGTTTTATTTCAATCTTCCTGAAGTGCTCACAGACAGGATTCAAATCTATATCAGTTAAGAATATATATCGTCACCAATCTAAGCTGACAGGTTTTTAACCTTTTTTTAAGGAAGCGCATCAGAGTGCACAGCGCATAAAGTTTTCGGTCACGTTAACATGCACCTATAGCCCTTAACGGAAGCCATTCTAAAGTATTGGGTACACTTTATGGAGTTTATTTAATAAGACTTTCATAAAAATTTACATGTTTCTGTAAATTTTTGATAAAAAAATAAAAGGGGAGCTTGAGAAGACTCAAAACTGTTTCCAAACCAAGACATCTCAATATATACTATATGGCAAGAAGTATTTGGAGACCTGTTGAGTTCAGATGTTTCAGCTGTACCTGATTTTAGCAGGTGCATAAAATCAAGCCCATAGCTGTGCTATTTCCAGGAACAAACACTGCCAGTAGGCTGGGTCACTCTGAAGAGATCAGTGAGTCTCACCGTGGCACTGCCATAGGATGCCACCTTTGCCACACGTGATATGCTAAAGCTGTCAGTCAGCTGTAAACAGTCCAGCTGCATGAACTGGGTTGTGAACCAGGTCTTCTTAAACAACATCTGTGTCCAACCTCAGACTTACTCTTGTGGCTGAATGGGCACAAATTCCTCACAGAGACAATCCAAAATCTCGAGGAAAGCCTTCCTGGAAGAATGAAGGTTGTTATAGCCACAAAAAGGCAAATGGGGAGGGGTACTCCCTATTAATTCCTATGGTTTTGGAAGGGGATGTCCAACAAGGTCATATGGCATTGATAGTCAAGTGTCTGAATACTTTTGGCCATATAGTGTATATTCTCCTGCCGCCTTGTCTCACCAATGTTGCTGTGCAACAAAACAGTCGACTGGCAGCTGTCGGGTTAAACATCCTCTGTAGCTGCCCCAGACAGACTGATGTATGACAACAGCTCACCGCATCTGCTCACTTTCAGCCAATCAGATTTATCCCACCACTCTAACCTTTACATACTGTTAAGAAGCTGTTTAGAAAAAAAGCTTATATATGAACACACACAGAAAAACATGCTCTGTACACTGTGCTTTCTTTTACAATGACACCGTGAGGCTACAAATCCTAAATCTGCCCAATTAATCCTCGTTGATATCTACTAACCAAACGAGACCCATCAGGCAGACTTGGATGCTAATACGCTATAGACATGAGTCACGGTGTCGACCGCCGGAGCGGTTATGGATCCTGCTATTCACACGGGCTTCAAAAAGCAGCTCCTACCGTGGCATGTGAGCAAATATGAAAAATGAATCTTCTGATGCTCTGACTGTTAACAAATGAGAAGTGGTAACCCAGGGTCTATAAATTCACCCTCGAGACCACGGCTGACAGAGCTGGCATTCAAAAGCTGTTCTCCTACAGTTAAAAGCCAAGCACCACACAGACTGAATGTGCTAGGCCTCTGGGCCATTATGATTCAAGAAAACATGAACCAGCACCACCCCCTGCCCCAATGGAAAGGGAGGGGGGAGGGTTGGAAAGAGAGTAGAAGAGACCAAGCTTTTATGTCAGCTCTCTTACTTACAGTCAGCTGGCAGCTCACCAGTCTGAAACATAACACACTATATATTCAGCAGGACAGCCTTGTATATAGTAAACAGTGAACCTAACACGCGATGCATGCTGTTCTGTGCCCTTATGTGCCTGTGGACACCCAGCGCCCACTCTGGGCTGCTACCCCTGCAGGACACGCTCACCTTGTTAGCAGCCTCGAGTGAAGTGACCAGCACCTGCAGCTCCTCTCTGTTCATCTCGATGAACACGGGCCGCACCGAGCTGCCTTCTCTGACATCCAGGCTCAGGTTCAGCAGTGGCGTTTGGAGTGAGGAGATCTTGTCACTTGACAGGGCCAACTGAGGTGGGGTTGGCATTGGTGAGAAACAAGACGTGGAAACGGGGTGTTACAGGTGCAGTGACAGTACCATGTGACAGATGTGACAGACAGGCTTTGTGGTCAGTAATGTAGTTTTATTTTCACTGGGGAGAAATATAAAAAAAAAAAATAAAAAATTTCTGACAATTGCCTCCATGACGTACGTGTGTGTGTGTGTGTGTGTGTGTGTGTGTCAGCACATATAACCAGCTGAACTTCTGCATTTCATACACAGGAATAACACAAAATCATAATGACCTTTTTTCGGCTCCCAGTTATCTTCAGGTTATATAAACTTGTTCAAAGATAACCAGCCCGTCACCTGAGCCGTAATACACTTGACTTGCCTCCACCGCAACGCTGCATGACAGGACTTCACCTGTAAGGTCCAGGAGAAGCCCTCTCACCTGGCACGAGGTGGAAAGAATCATGGTGTCAGGCGGCCTCACACCGCTGCTCACAGAAGAATCACCCGCCCCCCCCGAGGGCCTCTGGACACCTGCCTCTCTTCAGAGTGACATTAATTGAGTTCTGCCTCTACCCCCCCTCCACCTTACTGGTGTTGACAGCAGCTAATAAACTCCATGAAGTCTCATCCACTTCATGCTGTTTTGCCCACACCGAGTACATTTTCACCCCCGACAGTGACAGGAGCCGTCTAGTCTCAAGAAGACACCAAAAACAACACGTTTTTCCTCACTCACAATAAATACATCACCTTCACGTACCGTTCAGCCCAACGAACTTTGTAAAAGTACAAAACGTGCTTTCACCCGGGTCAGTTTTGAAATTCAAAGTTACACTTAACAGCAAATTTCTCTATCCAATTTCTACGCACCAGCGATGCAGTGCTGTTGGAGTTTGCTGGCGTTTGCCCATCACTAATTCCCAGCTGCCTCTCAGACCAAGAAAGCAAAATAAACAAGCAGAGAGAAGTTTTCCAGCCCTCTGAGCTTTTACTTCATCTAGCACCTCAAGAGAATCTCTTCTGCTTCTGTTCTGTTGCGCTGTGTTAATGCTAAACTTTTGTTGTTTGTATTCAATACGAGTCAATAACCAGATAGGAAGAACACTGCTACTTCCAGCTAACACCTACGCCATCTTGGCCCTTTAGCGGTTGTCAATGATGTTCCAAGCTACTTCAGAGAAGGAAGCTTTTCTTCAAAGCAGAAAATACCTGATGTTAGTGCTGACCAACTTTAATATGCATGGCATACTAAAAGTAGTCCGCTAATAGCATAATGTTATATTAACTAAATTAAACTGCAAACTGAACATTAACACAGCAAACATCAGCAACAACAAAAACCAGGTTAATTCACGTTAATTTAACTGGAAATTGTCCATATCACAACACTGTATATTGCAAAATATGCAAAGCTGTAATGCATTAGGCATTTCTACATTACTGCGTTTCAGTTACAAGAAAAACGCTTAATGGCTAAATGCAAAACAGAGACCAAGGGACATTACCTCGGACCTACTGGTAATGAGCACTGTCTCTGTGAAGCAGATGAACCTGTGTTCTACCGTAATGTCAAACCAACAGGTTTTACATCAACACCTTTGTAACATATGGGAATATTTTCACCATTCCAAAAACAACCCAGTTTATTGAGTGGTAGTAGGCTAGCAAAGTTTATGAAAAATTTCTTGCACTCAACTCATTTTTAATCCATCTCAAAACAAAGTGTTTCTATAGTGAAAATACAATATAAAAGATGTTTCTGTATCTGGGATATAAAGTTTTATTGTAAAAGTATTTATAACAAATGAAGATTGAGAAATTCAGTTTTTGGTGTATTGAATCATGTTAAGCTTTTTCATAGTAAATATTTTATAACCTCATGGGAAAACAAAAATTTGCAGGTGGGCCACACTTGGATTAAAATAAAACTGACAGGTGTACAACGTCAAAGAAAACTTGTTACATGATGAATAACAATTGAATTTGCCTCGATGCACTGTTCCGGCCTTACACCCTGCCCTCACAATCATTCTCAGATGCTCAGAAACATGTCTGTCCGCTGGCTAAACGAAAGCTAGCGGACTTATCAAACATTGGGTGTATAATCAGGGATTCAAGAAGAACAGTAAGGAAGATGCTTGCTGATTCCGGAAACCTCCACCGTTCAGGTTGTCAGCGGTACCATTAATTCCAGCAGACATCAGAAGGGAAAGGGGAAAAAGGGAAGGGAATCATGTTTATGACCAAGTATGTTTGTCACATACAAGGAATTTGTCCTCTGCATTTAACCCATCCCCCTGGGGGGAGCAGTGAGCAGCCATACATGGCACCCAGGGAGCTAGAGCTGAGTGTCCTGCTCAAGGACACACCTGGCTGGGCTGGGATTTGAACCGGGGACCAGGAGACTGCCACCTCCCAGCCTGATGTGCTACCCACTGAGCCACCAGAACTGGTCAGTTATTTTAATGCCAGAGAGAAACTAAAAGGCATATGTGCAAAAATAACTGAATAAATAGGGTGGGTTTTAACAATGTCACCACTACCATAGAAGAGCATACAGAGTTAGATTAGGGCAGACACGTGCATTTGGTGGCAGTGTTGTTGGCTTTGCCTAACACTCACAGTGTTTGCCCAGCGCTCTTCAGGTAAAAGCCATGAAAACGTTAAAAGCATGTTTGCCCAGCTAAAACGAAGGGTCGCATTTAAATTTTTATAATGGTTTAGATGGCTTTGAAACCTATACATGCAGAACCTGTAAAAACCTTACTGGATAATGCACGAGTTTAGGCACACGCTCTTGCATGCACACACACACACACGCACATGCAGGCAGAGATGAGCCAGGTCATGTTTTCCACATTAACAGCCACTCCTCTCCGCATCTGGACCGTCTGCCGCAATGTGATGGCTGGAGCAGACAGCGTTAGTGTCCCACGAGCACAGCTGAGCCAGTAACCTGGCAGAGGTGGGATCTGGAGGGAATATGCCCTCATTGCAGGTCTAAAGAGATGGTGGTACATCCTAAGCCTTTAAAAGCCTGCCAGGAGCAGTAGAGGATAGAAGAAAATGAGCTATTAAATGAATGCCAGACTTTTGGCTGATGCTGCAAACGACGATGCTGGAGTCCTAATGCCCTTTTTCAGAAGTACATCCAGCTGTTAAAACGCAAGCTCATTCGTTCATTCCTTCACCCACCCATACACAAACCACTTACACAAATAAGGGTCACTGACCTTCACCTGAACTGCACATGCTTGTTGAGAACATCAGAAAGCACAGAGCAAACCCATGCAAGAACCAGGAGACATCAAACACAGAGCCAAGAACCACGATCGATCCAATCACGCTGCAGATTTAAGGCTCCGGCGGTACTGCGCTAACGTTTTATTACACGCTGCTTTTATTTATTTCAGCTGTCTTTAAACCCATATTACACACTTTCAGAACAGCATTGGAGGTTTCCAGCATATATTTTTAAGCACGGTAGATGACCACAAGGAGGGTTCCCACAATTTGGAGTCGCTACTCAGATAGCGGCCAATAGTGACACAGATCCACCCAGCCAAGTTAAAACAGGCAAAGAAACTCCGGGACAAAAGTGTGAGCTGACATTAATCAGAATCGTGGCCCCATGGGCGTGTTCCACACGCCGTTGACTCCTTGGCTCGTACCCGGGGCCTGATACGGCACGTGCACCCGTGGCTGGAGTGCAGTCCAAGCCCAGAGTGCTCAGGGCTTCTCCCAGTTTAACACAAGAGCAGCCTTTAGTAAATCACTTCAGGAGCCGTGGACACGACATCCGCCATGCACCGCTTCAGGCGTTCAGCGAGGCACTCGGGACGGTCCGAATGGCATTCCGCATGACAGCTAACGACCCTGCAGCACAGCGTGTGGCAGAATTCGAGAAGTCCTGCTCTGCCACGCCTCAGAAGAGCCCTCGTCTAGCCCAATCAACAGAAAACAACGGTTCATTTTCTGGTCTAAGAACGGGAGAAGTGCTCTCTCATTTGTGACCTCTTAAAGTAGACAAAAAAGAGCAGATTGCGTACTTAGATTAGGCTAAAAAGAAATGCGTTAATGATGAAAAATTTCAAATATGACTGACCTTAGGGAAACAATAACTGCCTTTTTTAAATATTGTATACTGCTAGCGTAGTAATCACTGTAAATGATACACCACTACACTGCAAATAACTGTAAAGGACGCACCTTAACATGCTTTAAAATAAAATTGCATATTCAAAAACTATTACTATTTTCATGCTGTAACTAACCCTACTGTAACTGTGCCCAAGATAAATAGTTACCTATAAATCGCTCATTTAAAAGGGTTTATTCCCAAAAAACGCTAATGGGTAAATGTAGATCAGCACTGTGTTATGCGTTTTCTGCCAAGCTGAGTTGTACTCTTTGTGTAAACTAATGATACTACACCTTATCTCAGAACAAACTTCAACCATTTTTACAATTACCGTCAAAGAACTGTGTTATGATACACGTGCAACAGTGGGCATACGAGTCTTTACACACACACACACACACACACACACACACACACACACACACACACACACACACTCTCTAACCACAGGTGCAGCTCATCACCTCATCTATGAACACATTCCACTAAGCTTTACAACCAGAATAGATTTAAGCGTCCAAATACTTTATCTTACATTTTGAACTGTACGTATATTGTTGTATGATTTAAAACCTAATCAATATCTTTTTGTTAAATTTTCGACTTGAAAACTGTGTTTAAGATTATCTTTAACATGAATGCTGTTTGGTTTGATATTTTATTATGAGCTAAAAAAATCTGACATTCTTAAGCATTCAAATACTTTTTGAGCAAGTGTGTGTGAAAACACCAGGACGTACAAGTACGACTAACTTGTCCACTTATGGAAAGACTCTCAATAAAAATTTAGCCCAACTCCTAATTAAGAAGCCCGATTAAATCTGTACTTCTCCAGGAAAAGCAGAGCAGTGTACAGTACACTTTTTCAGCACAGAGATAATAGCGGAAAAGTACAACTAGCTATTTAATGGCACAGAAAAGCACTATTACAGAAGCCATAGTAATTATATTGTGACCTCAGGAGGTTTAATGTTAAAACATTCTCATGATTCATGCAGTATTTAATTAGACATTTGCAGGCATCCATATTCCATGTTTAATTCATCAGAAACCAGGAAGACTCAGGATGTGATCATCTTCGTGGTTTTGGTCATGTGTGAACAGCCAAATTAATTACAGCCCAGGCATGATATAAGCTATAAAAACTAGTTTCTGCAATTACTTCTTCTCAATTCTCTCAGTTACTGAGAATCTGCCAAGCAATCTCAGAGAAACTCAATTATTATTTTAACATTTTTTTTTAATGTTTATTGTTAATCTAAAAATAATAAATGAGTAATGACTACTGTAAAAAAAAAACACCTTGTGCATTTTTGCTAAAAGAACAACTTCTCTTGGTCCAAGAACTAACCATTGCATCTACAATAAGATTCACATTCTTTGACCCAGTCATTTCATGATAAAGGCTTGTTAAGAGTGAAGTAACAATTAAACAATTACAAAAGCTGCTCCTGTTAACAAACAGAGCAAAGAAACAGTGGCTGTTCGGTGTTCTTATTTACAAACGGGAGACGCATGATATTTTGACTTGTCAAACTCAAGCAAGATGTCATAAAGGGGCAGAGAGGGAGGAACTTTAGGAAGAGAGCGACGTTTCAGCACAATTCTGAGAAAAGACAGAATTAATAATATTCCTAAACCAACTCTATAACAGGCCTGAACCCAGAAGATCAAAAACAGACATCAGCTGACTGAAGTGTCCAGTGTATGGGGGTGCAGGACCGGCACCGACTCAGGGTGGACACTCCTTTAGTCTTCAGCCTTAACAGTCACGTCCTCTGGTCTCTTTACGCTGATCTACCTTAATCTGCCAGTCAAAGTCCTGCAGCTGGGCAGAAGAAATGGCGTTTGTCCTCTCCACCAGGGCGTGTCGGATCTCCTCGCGTCGGGCTTTCAGGCACGTCTGAATGGCCTCGGCGTAACCGCTGTCCAGCTCGGCCAATGACTCCTGCAGCTGAGTGTGACAAACAGAACCTGTGACCAAACCTCAGCCTGAAGTCAAGTGCACGTTCAGCCCTTCACTGAACACCGCAGCTCAGCATCTCCACGATTCCACACATGGTCAACGTATCCTGCCGACTCCGCGCACACACTAGTGCTTCCCAGAACTGGCATCAGGTCACTGTCACCTTTGCATTTACTGAGAAGGGTCAGAGAAATGGCAAACTTGTACAAGACCCTTGGGTACCGTACCGTATTTAAATCTCCTCTTACATCTCAGTTAACATCATCTGAGCCACGGGAAAGTAATTACTTAGACCAATGAACCACCATCCCCCACACTGAGAGGACTGAAGACAGCTGAAATGATATTTCTGTTTATCACATACCTCCTATTAACAACATGGACAAAGGTCTTAAATCAGGCAGTGAGGCATGGAGGTGGCATGCAGGCAACCAGAAATAAACACACACACTCATCCACACCACATCTGAACAGCCACAGCCTACCTGAAATACATCATTAATTCATGAAATACCATAAGCAAAACCAAGTAGCTTTAGGATCGTCAGCTATGAAAACCGACGTATCTGAAATCCTTTTTATGGTGCAAGAACTTCAGTCAAGTAACCAGGAATCTCTCACAATAACAAGCAAGCCTTTTGACATCGGTGAGAAGTGACACGAATGCGACTGGGAACCGGCCGAGGGCTTGGTCAGACAGGATGGCCGGCGTGCCTCGGCAGACTTCGACATGAAGACAGGACCGCTGCAAAATCCTGTTACCTGCTTAGCTCCCCTAAAGTTTCATCTGAACTAAACCTCAGAGTCGCAGCCAGGTGGAGGATGGTTTTGTGCCAACAGTTCTACACAAGTCAGCTCCATATATTCTATAACCCTCATGACAAACATACTTCTCACTAAATGTTTTTGAATAAGCTTCAATAAAAACATACTAAAACTCAGTACTAGGAATTTCATTCCTTTATTGCAATTTTTGCACTTATTATTTTTGTGACCTTCTTTGGTTTTGAAACCTGTTGGTCAAAAACAAGCAGTGTTGATCTGGCCAACGTGGAAATAGGGTGGAGGTTGAAAGGCCAACTCTAAGAAACATCTGCAGTAATCCTGAATAAATATGGACGCGATCACCCACATACTAAACCAGAAATGTAAATAAGATTCAGTCTCAAAAGTGTCCAGATGGAAACTGACTTTTAAATGCAGGTTGTTAAGGTGATGTTGGTACGACTAGTATTTCGTTTTCTACCCAAAATGCCAGGTGAGATGACATCGTGTCAAAATCATTACTTCAGGAAAGCAAGAAGCTAAGATGCAGTGACAAACTACACTTCACATAAATGCTTGCAGACCTCCAATTCCCACCACAAAGGCTGCTTATTGAGGCGGAAGCAGTCCTGGCTCTCACCTCTTCATCTGAGTGATTTTTCCCAACTGTAGAGCGGAACAAGGTGTCAAGGGTGTCCAGCAGCTCCATCCACTCTGTCAGGCTCCACGTTGAACCATAGTCACCCATCTTTGGGGGTCTCCTCCCACAAACCCCATCTACCACCCTATGCAGGAACTGAAAGCAGGCAGAACGTTGGAAAAAACAGTGAGCTGCATACCAAAGTCTCCTGACATTTAGCAAAAAATTCCACATCAAAATTGAGTTGGGCATAAAGGCTAAAGGCTCAGAAAAGGAATTCACCCACAAACAATCTTTTTCTTTAAGATAATTTTATCCACAGCAATTTATTCATGCACGTAGCTGTTACTGTTCATGTTCTACACCGGTTAGTCTCAAAGGAAACTTGCATCCACACAAACAGGGGCAGATGCACTTATCCAGTGACATAGCCAAACACCACAGGATTCACTTTAACTGCTTGTCTTTGTGCTATGAGAGAGTTGGACTGTACACACACACACAGGGACATGCAGAACCCCCTACAATCCCAAGGAGGGGGGGTGCCAAAAACCCATCCCAATATGTCCTCACAGTGACCAGTGAAGCAGCATACCTTTTACGCATCCTTCAATTTATACAGCTGGCACACTCCCCTCTAAAGGAACTGAAGCAGTAACCATGCATGATCAGAAGAACAGAAAATGTTTTCCCATCCTGGGGCCCAGCTCCCTAACCACTATGCCACCTATTGGCTCCTTTTATTAATGTAGTAGCTACCTGGACAGCTGGACCCTTGGATGCCTGTAGGGGGTTCAGATGACATTCCATGCCAAATGTTTCTGACAGCTTGGTAACATTTAGCCACCCAGTGACAAAAGGTATAAATTATTGCCCTCTCTGTTTCAGCATCAGTACATTTCATTCAAACATCCTTTGTCATGAATGATTCTCAGCCAAATCCAGGCCGCTTTGTCAGACAATTACAAGCAGCAATTCTATGCAAAACCTTCAGCCAAATATTTATCTTATCATACAGTGTATTAAGATGGTCTTTTAAGTTCTAGCTCAAACAGTAACGTTCTTAGAACTACTATAAGTACAAAATACACGTATTGTTTGTGAATATGACGTGTGTGACTATTTTTCTTTGATTTCGCTGTGCAGAATTGCAAATGTTATTTATAAATTAATTACAAAAAGAAGTCATCTATGTTTGTGTATGATGGAAACTCACAAACATACAGCTAATGTTATTCATATTGAACATTGTAGTCATTTAGCAGACAAACCAATTTGAAGTCACATTTATAGTTTAGACTGTATAAGCACGTCATATAAACGTACCAACAGCAGGACTCAGCCTGAATCTTAAACCTGTAACCTTTAGGTAATCAGGGAAAGTCTACAAATGATGAGAATTAAAATTCCCATAATCTACAAAATAGAAACTAAAACATAAATGACACCAAAGATACTGGTAAGGTTATCTATCCACTACCAATTAATAATCCAAAGTTCCCTGACATTTTGCAGATAGAAGCATACAGTACTATGCATATGTACATATAAGAACCATTCACAGCTTTCTTAAATTAAATGCTGTTAAAAGATTTAAAAAACAAACTCTAACCTGCATCTCTCTGATTGTCCATTAAGAAATGGTGTTACAATATATGTAAGCAATATCTATGCATGATGCAACCGCTTATCCTGTTCAGGGTTGCAGGTGGTCTGGAGTCTGTCCCAGGCAGCCTGGGTCACTTGGCTGGCTACACACTGGACAGGGCACCAAACTACTGAAGGATGAGCCCGCCCG
>JABJVR010000745.1:0-11701 GCA_025773905.1 Chitala chitala | reverse complement strand
AAAAGTTATTAAAACAAACTGGTCTTATTTCTGCATAGCCTTTTTTCAAACCTTTAGTTGATTCCTCCTTACCTCCCATATTTTGGCTGGTATTTTCCAGGTGACATTTAAAAAAAAAAAAAAAAAAAAAAAAAAAAAAAAACCGTCAGATGAGGAGTTTAAAAATAAGACTGATATGATTTATGCATTTCAAACATTTGTCATGTTTGTTATCTGAAAGTCCATAAATGGAAAGAAATATAACTACCATTTTGATTTGCAAAGCAAACAATTATTTTGTGAACAAGCCTATCTTGGTGCTTGTGTTAGGCTTTTGAAAAAGAGCAGGTCAGTGCAGTAGGCTATCTCCAATAAGCATTTAAACACAACTACAACCTCAGAAAAAAAAAAAGCTACGGGCCTGATTCAATCCAAACCCAGGAGAGAAGGCCGTGACTTTAATGTCAGCTGACAGACACCTTCAGCAACAGCAAGGTAGTATAAACCATTCACATTCTTTCAGGACCAGCGTAAAAAATGATTTCTGTGTAATGAGCACGTTATAAAAGGCATTCTGTTTTTTCAAGATAATATTGTCCTAGGCAAGACCATTTCTGGCATAACTCTTCTGTTGGGAATGTCACCAGCTTGGGCCAATGCCTTGATGTGGGCATTACAGTAATTATAACAGCAGGAAACATAAAGGCTGCCGAAAAGTTTGTGGCAAAGGGAGGGGGGCGCTGCAGTATCCACATAAAAGGCTGATAAGAGATCCAGATTACAGATAAGAAACAAAGGCTGTACATGCAGGAACGTGCCAAGACCTAGAAGATGAAGGGCTGAGATAAGCGATACGATGTGGATGGAGGAGGAGTCAGGCCACAGATATCAAAGCATTACGTGCTACCTGAGACAGGAAACTTCACAGGCCCCGCCCACATCCTGCACCTGCTAGTCACAGCGCCCACGCAAAAGTGCGAAAAAGTAAAGCAGTCTCACAGCCTCTCTCCTAGAAGCTTAAACACATTCAGCAC
The DNA here is from genome assembly GCA_025773905.1 of Chitala chitala. Taxonomy (NCBI): domain Eukaryota; kingdom Metazoa; phylum Chordata; class Actinopteri; order Osteoglossiformes; family Notopteridae; genus Chitala; species Chitala chitala. Next base: position 10,688 of record JABJVR010000745.1, on the reverse strand, counting down.
CAACAAGCACAACCCTTTCACTACCTTCATCTATTATGATGATGGTGGTGGTGATGATGAAGCTGCAGAAGTAACCTTTTACAACACACTAATACAACAAGAACAAAGTATGACCGTATGCAGTATTCTAACAGAAAGATGGATTTTAAAGGAATATACTCCAGTCAGTTCTGTCCCAGAGAAACGGCTTGGAATATGCCAGGGCTACGTTGTTAGCACTGAGCTTTGGCAGTGGAGCAAACACCTCACACTTACATTTGACCCTCAGCTAAACCAAGTGGACAATACAAGCAGCAAAGTATCAGCAGAGGACCGAGATGAGTCAGAACTTTAAATTTAAAACTAAGAAACACCGTTGACTTGGCAATTTTGAGACTCTTTGCCCCTTGCAGCAAGTGTTGTCCCAGACAAACAGAGCGCTACAAAATAGCAATCGGATTCCATTTGTCAATGCAGAGATGCGTGAAGAGATAACGGTGCTTGTTATGACTATAAACAACATCTGATTGTTGGCGATAAAGGGAAGGCAGTCCCAGCTGAAGGCGGCTGCTGCAACAGGCAGCAGCTGCCTGATCAGAGATCAGAGACAACCGGCTGCCTGTGCCAAACGGCGGAACAGCCTCTGCCATCTTGCAGGAAATGTGTCTTATTAGCTGAGAAGGACATCACAATGTGGCAGACATGCGGCCCAGTGGAGGCTTTTCCCATCAGAACAAATAACCTCTCATCCAGGGTGATGCATGACGGAGGACAGAAACGTAGACTCTGAAATGCGTCTCTTAACAGCTGTAGCCAGTTACAGCAGAGTCCGCATATCGTGAACATCCTGCCAGCGTTGATCCCCAAGCTCTGCCCCTTCCCTTCACCCACAGGTCATTTGAATGAAAAGTTGCGGGCACTTCCTGCACCCAGCGAGGCACTTGTTTCCTGCTGTTTGACATTAAGTGCGCCCCAAGTGCTAGTCCGAGTTACTCCCCCCCCTTCAGAAATGTCTAAAACTGTTAAGAACTTGGTGCCAGCAGAGTGGGATTGCCAGCGTACAGCTGCATGCACCCGGCAGGTCCCCAAAACAATGGCAGCCTCAGACTTAGAGGGTGCTTCTTCTTGGCCAGAGAAAAACATTCTTAAGACCTGGCTACATTTAACAGGGATTTCTGCCCCCTCCCTTTTGTTTTTCTGACTGAAAGCCAACTGTGAACTGTGTGTGTGTGGCATCATCTGCCAGTGGGAACATAATAACCCACATCAAGAGCCAATTTGATTAAAAGCCTCTCTGGATGATGCCCTGGTGCCCTAGAGGCAGACCATGAGGCAGAACCCATCGCCAGCACTTAAATACCATTGCAGTGGCTGGGGGCGGGGGGTAAGCTTGTACCTTAGCAACATCCTCAAATGCAGCTGCTTGCAGAGGAAGTTATGTTAACAAGCCCTCAAAATGAAGACTGTTTACTCAACAGAAAACCAAAAATATTAAAATTCTGTACTGTGCATACTTTTTATTTAGAAAATATAAATAAACCAAAACTCTACCAGCTAAAACAATAACTTTAAAAATAATACACTTCATTGCATTCAAATTAAACGCAATGCAGGCCTTGAAACTACCCGAGGTTTTGTGTTTTTCTACAATAGCACTAGGGGATGCTGAGAAATCCAGGCTTTTAATTAATCATCCAGCAATAACACCGCCATATGATGCAGTTAAATAATACAATGTGTAATGTACAGATTCCTTCAATTTAACAATACTAGCAAAAAAGGGGCCTATAAGAAGCTACATATAAGAAAGGTGATCTTACTGGGGGAAAAAACCCACCAAGCGTTTGGGGCGGGGCAGGTCCTGTAATGTTGTGGTTTGACACATAACTAGAACAAACGTGCCACCACGCTGGGCAGCTGTGCACACTGAGTCCGTGTGAGGTTAAAGAACCCTTTGGGGACACTGCCTCCAAACGAAATCCAGCTGTTGAGTCAAGGGACCACGCCCGCTGCTAATCCCATCTAACCCTGCAGCTTTCGGTGTGGATCTGTGAGCGGCAGCGATTGCAAGAGGTAACGATGAACACACACACACACACACACACACACACACACACACACACACACACACACACACACACACACACACACAAAACACAAGGTTGTCAGAGTGGGATTAAAACACAGCACCCTGCGGTGTCTGCCAAAACAAGCGTGACTTAGAGACAAGAAAATTAATTTCCAAAAGCAGCAGCCCCCACGGCAGCCGCTCCATGCTTCTCTACTTCTTTTTTAATAAAACTCACACTTTATCAGCAACCTCCTCCCCTGGGATGCCTGGAATCCAATAAAAACCTGCTTTGTTAAGGCAGCACGGGGGACCGAAGTGCTTTTCAACACCTCCCCTTTTGTGTTGCAGTTTCAGGAGACTGGAACAGAAGTAATGCAGCCATCAACACAACAGGTGGGAGTGTGTAACAATGAGCCCACTATTCACCATGTCTGACAACAGCCACTGGCCTGCAGGGGTACCCTTCTCACTGCCGAACTTTGACCTCACCTGCCTTAAAATCAAACAGTTCACATGCACTGGTAAAACTTTACATATATTTTAATGTTTTTTTTTTTTTTCCCCTTTCCAAAGCATACACATTTTATTACCATTTCCTGTTGACACTTCCTAGGAGCAGTAGATTCCATCATTTATTTTGAACCCAAGCATCTGCAGGGCAGAGCTCCAGCTACCACATGGATGTAAAGGCAAAGCTTTCCTGAATGCCCCCCCCCCCCCTCAACAGTGGGCAGAGAATAAGCCACTTGACCCACTAACTGAAGGGTCATGATGGGGACTGTAGTCTTGCCAATGGACTCCAGGTTCTGCAAGAATCATTACGCTTCCCACAGACGCCCTTCCTTCCAATAAAATCCCAGAGCTGATCCACACAACCAGTTGTGCCCTTAACACTTTTGTCTGCCATTGTTGCAGGGGAAGAAAATGCTTTTGGACGGCCATTAATCTGCACAGCCTCCTATTTTCAGAGTAACAGTGCAAAATCACGTCCGTCTGTCCATGTCGAACCAGTTCACTGTAAAGCAGCATCATTTTCTTCTCGGGGGGACTACACACTCACCATGCTTGGAACAACTTCCTTGTTGCTTTCAGTGGCTGCCCCTTGGGTTCTCACATCTCCCCATTAACACCATGTTCCTTCTTTTCTCCCAGGCTTCTAGTTTCAGTTTTCAATCCAAAAGCACTTGGTGAGTTAGCTTTTACGAATATTAAGCACAGGGTTCTCATACTGACATAACCCCCCCATCGTTCCCAAGGTATGGAATGGCACACCTTTACATCGTACACCATCAGCAAGTCGAAAGCCGGCTTTGATCTTCATCATCACTGAAATTTGCCTCACAGAGACCAAAGACAGAAAGGTCAAAGTGTTAAGGAGGAAAGCATGAGGTGGACCCAACCGCTGCTTTAGCTAGCATCTCCTTGTCTGTATTGAAGAAATGAACAAGCGATACAGCATAAAGCAGTGCGGGAAGTGGATCTAACCCAAGTACACTGATTTGGACGCTCACACTGCCTTCCCCATATCCGCCCATTTCAGTAATCTCTCTTTCCAGCATCCGCATAACTTGTCCTTGTTTGATTTTTAGCCAAGCAGAAACCCTGTTGTACCTGCAACTTTGTTTTTACACATATACAGTACATCACAGTGGGCAGTCAGTCCGGGACCTGCTCATCTGTAAAGGCACATGAGTTAGCTTGAAACATCACATCACAGAGCCCAACAACATCCAAAACACACAAGCTTAATGGCACGACAATATCCCCGTGGCTGTTACGAATCAGAACAACATCTTTTCTCCAAGTTTTGCTAACATACCATAGACTGAGACGAGACGAACGAAACGAGCACAGTTCCAAGTTAACACAAACCGAACTCGTTAACGGCACTGGAATATAAGGATTTGTAGTTTGTCAAATGCTGATGTTAAAAGGCACACGTCAGTTTTTAGTTTATGCATTTTCAATAATTCTTTTAACTTTTATTTATATGGTGTTTACACGTGTTCTTAAAGCAAAATCTGGTAAAAACTCAAATTAAGAAAAAATAAAACTTTGAAAACATAAAATGGGAAAATGGAATATCTGAAAAAACAAAACATTTGATAGGGCCCTATAATACGCACCACAATACAGGAAACCTGGCCATAATCTGTGTTTAACCACTGATTTAAACCAAGGCATAATGGTTTATGGGACTGGCTGCTGCTTCCAGAGTTCCCAGTCATGCTGCCGCCGACATTGTCGGCATTTGTTCTTAAAAACTACAATTTCAGAGTTTTCAGCGGTTCTTCAAATTCGATCAGCTCTATTAAACCCTATTTCGTTTCTTAAAAGGACTGGAAGGAGGTAGCTTCTACTGCACTTTCAATTACCTTCACTGTAAAATTTTTAAAAAGCCATAGCAACATTTTAAATGTTCACTGAAAAGACGGCAGCATCTTCAATAACCTTATCATAGACTGTCAGCTGTCCTTTCTACATGCATAAATGTAATTAAGCACACTATCGTATAGGTTGACTTCAGTTACTAACTGCCGAAGTATATAAAGACAACCAAACATAATTTTCTTCTATATTCAACAACGTGAGTAGCTGTCAGGAGTAACTGTGAACATACGATGTACAAATAAACCCCATCGTGTTAGTAAGCAGAGAAGCTCCTACATTTTTTTCCCCCATTCAAAAGGATTTACGCAGTTCATTTAGAGCAAGACTGTCAGGGAGCCAGAAAACTTGACGCCTTGAGTTTCGCCAGCCGTTAATTCGGCATTGAGTGCTTCTTCAGTTCACCGTGTCCTTATAAAAGAAAGGCCTGCAATCCACGTTCAGGCCGTGTAACCTGATGCATGTTGGAAATGCCATCGCGTGCTTTTAGAAGTCTTTGTTATAGTCGGAAGGGGTGAGGTCTTGGGGTTGGAAGAAAGATTTAAAAACAGGGCTGCTGAAGAAGAGACGAGAGAAACATCTGGCAATTCAACGCCAGTTTGGGATGACGAATGGGGCAAGGAGGCCTTTCTCAGTTCCACAGTTGGTTTCCACAATTATACAGAGTTAAATGAGCAGCTCCAATATCACCAACAAATTATACACCCCATTCACATGCACAACTGAAAATGTGGAACTAGTCTGGTGGGCACGAAGGGGGACGAGCCTGGCGGGTACAGAGGGGGACGAGCCTGGCGGGCACAAGCCTGGTGGGCACAGAGAGGAATGAGCCTGGTGGCCACAAGCTTGGTAGGCACCGAGGAGGACGAGCTTGGTGAACACAGAGGCAATAGGAGCTCGATCCCAGCTGTATAATCACCCTCCACAGCCCTTATTATCTTTTCAAAAAGCAAAAAGGTGCAACTGACCCATTATGTACTGCATCACTTTTGACAGCAACACTGATGAGCAAGGAGGATGAACAAGTGGGACTGAGGATTGGGGTGTGGAGTGAAAACTGCTCCCTGACACATGCACAACATCACTGAGTTGGAGGGCATGCTACTCAGCCAGACGCTTTCCTCACTGAAGCCCGGGAGAGTCGGAAGCATGGGTTACACTGGGATGGGTTACACTTACTCTGATCCAAGGTGGCCAAAACCTGAACCACGGCAGATCCTGTGCGACACAGTTAACGCCGAACGTGCAGTGATCTGTGCATTTCTGTCTGGCATGCTGAGCTTCAGAAGCCTCTTCCTCTCAGGTGTGCACATGCCCTGCCCTGAGCTGTGGGGCACAGGAGCCACTGAGGTCGCACGCCGCAGTCATCTCGCCGCTCAGCATCACCCCGCCGCTCGCTCCGCTGCCGCTTTTGTCGTCCGTCACTCTGGCACAACGGCACGAGGCCGTTCGGAACCGGAGGCAGAAAAACGTCTTTGATCAAAGTCAGCGAAGGATAAAGGCCCAGGGGCAGGACCGAGCTGTCGTTAAGAAAACACCTATGTAAGCACCGTCTGTTTACGCTGCATTGCTATGACAATACGAGATAGGCGATCTAAAAATATGGAGTGGGTGGGTGGGGGGAGCAAAAAGCATTCTGTGAAAGAGTAGCATTCAGTCTATGCTAAATGAATCTGTATGGGAGTGAGAAGTGAATAAGATTAAAGGAAACGGCAAACAATACGTGCCTACTAAATACTGACAGGAAAGGAAATTGAAAAGATGTATTTCAGCACTGCTTGGTGCATGGTTTCATCTCACATAAAGGCAGAAAATTCAGCGAGGACAAAAAAAAAAAAAAAAAAGAAAACAACATTCCAACTGCTCCCTGATAAGCAAGTTAAACACACTCCAGCAAAACGTCCCCTTCAACTACGTTTCAAGTTCTTTACAGTGGATTTCAAGTAATATCCCCACTAAACGTTAGACGAGCATTAATCACCTGGCTGAAATAAAATTATAAAATAAATAATATAAAATGGCCTCAAAAACAAAACTGCTTCTCTTCCAATTTTGGGAAGTTCACGCATCTGTTGCAGAAGAGAAGGCCTTGCTCAGATCGTTCTCCTAGAGAGAAGAGGAGGGGAAAAAAAAAAAAAAAACAGAACGTTTAAGAGGTCCATGCACTCCTGAAACGAGACCCTATCATACGCTGGTGCAGGATTCCCAGAATAAAGCCAAGCACAACATTTCACAAAGGTACACTGAACACACTCATGCAAACTGACCTGAATACTACGCTATTACAGCTTTATCACAACAACACCAGTTCATGACGCATCTGATCATTTTAATAATGCTTGAAAAAAATGAAATAAGAGCAGCAATAAATCAGATCTACGAAAAGCACACCAATGCTTGCATAAAAGAAAGCCTAACTGGTTTGGAACTAATCAGTCACATTCTGCCAGTAATGCATGAGAATGCATGAGGCTTCCAGTGCAGGTCACCTGCTGCGCTGGTGCTCTTGCGGGACAGCACAGCACAGTTGGGGTGAAGGCTGGAATGCGCTGTGTACTTAGACTTGGTCCTGTGAGCTCTTTCTCAGACCCCACTTCATCCCCTCCACTGGGCAGATGTCCTGGATTTAACATTACCAAGCCCCAGGAGGGAAACACGGGGAGTCGGCCATTAGAACGAGTCAAACTGACCTCTGGTGAAGAAGCAGGCATCAGCAGGCTGCATTTACATCATAATCATTATGATGCCATCTATCTGCACACAGGGCAGGTGTGTGTGGGGGGGGGGGTGAGCAGGTGTCCTTCCTATATTCACAGTGCAACTATAAGGCTTGAAGAAGGGGGACTGACATTTTATTCTGTGCAGCCCGAATCAGTATGTGGTACACCTACATATGCCTCAATAAAACATTTTTTTTTTCATGACAATATCATGGAAAAAAAAAAAAAATACCATTCATGACCGCAACTGCATAAAACACGTGCCACACATCCAAAGAGGAATAGATCTGTATGACAGCAGACTAAATGTAAAAAAAACCAAAAAAAAACAACTGAAAGGGAAACTACAACACGCTTCACTTTTTTCCTTTACAAAAAAAAAAAAGCACTAAAATGTGTGCTTTATATTGCCTTCAGACACATTGTGACTGACCTGTTCCACACTGATCTATCTAGCAGCACACAGACAGAATACACAGATTTAAAGAGAGGAGAGGTGTAGGGGAGGGTCCAGCTATGTCACACTTCGAGGCGACCGTAGAACAGGCTGATTAGTGACTTTGCCATTAACAGCTGTACTAGGTACAGGCAATTGACTTTAAAGCTCTCAACACCATGTCACGTCAATCACCTTGAGCTTTAACTACAGGTGAGAGCCAAGGTGAAGCAGCAGAGTACGCCTAGAACAAAAACACCAATCAACTGACAACTTTTTTTTTTTTTTTTCTTTCTTTCTTTCTTTCCATGGCAATTCCCTACCCAAATTCCCCTTTGTTTTGTTTGTTTTTAAGGACAGTGGTCATAACCTTGTGCTCAATCACACAGTTGCACCTGTGTGGCTATCCTGCCCTCTGGGGGGAGGGGGTGAATGTCCAAAATGTACTGCCTCACTGGGAGTCCAGGCTACTTTGGCTGGAACTCCCCTCCCTACTGCACCCCTCTGGGTGCTCGAAGTTCAAAAGTCACAAAATCAAAAGTGACCAGTATTGTGGAGAATGTCGTTTTCCTGCATGTTCAGTGATGAGTCTCAAAACACACTCTACCTGCCCCCCCCCCCCACACACACACACACACACACTTCTATCTGACATAAGCCGTCTCACCTTTGAAGATCAAATATTGCATGTTTATTATATGGGGGGGGGCTTATCTGGTTTTCTTTATCAGATCCTCTATGTAATAGAGAGCCCTAACAGTATCCTCTTTCACCATTCTGAAAGCGTGTGGAAGTGAGTCAAAAGGAAATTATTATAGGGCAAAACAAAAGCCCTGGTCCTTTTTGCAGACATGGAAAAAATTCAAAAGGGCCCAGCAGTCCCCCCCCACCTCCCCGTCTCAGGTTCAAGCTGCCGGTTTAAGGTATCGTATACACGTATGTGTGCACAGCCGCTGCTCAAACTTCTTAAACTCCATGCATTAATACAGCCACTACATTGTGCAATGAAGGATATTTTAACAGTTCTTTCAAAACAAATATATGCTGCAAATGCATATCCCATCAATGCACAAAATTATTATTGCTTTCATTTGAGAATAAAATACATTTTAACATTTAACATGACTTCCACTATCGTAACCAGATATTTCCATTATATATATGTTAATTCAGCTTTTGGTGCACGGTGATGTTAATTTCCAGCCACTCAATTATTCAATTCATTGTTCTGTGTTAAAAAAATAAAGACAAAGCAACCTCAAATTTTAACTACACTGAACCAGCATGTGTCACAAGAGCAAAGAACCAGGGTTTGTTCAGGCTCTAATAAGGACCAAGCTGCTGTACCCTAAAACATTAAAGGCAGCCAGGTGTGCAAATGCGAGTGAGCCGAGCGCGTCACACCCATCTAATCTCATGTAACGTAATGCAGCTTCGTTCTGCTCCCACAATGCACCTCTGAGCCAGACAGGACATTGTCCTCCAGGAAAGGTAAGCAACTCTGCCCAGAGCCTTTTATTTGTGCATTTAAACTTTTGCAGTGAATCTTGCATTCAGGTCACAGATGAAAGAAAAGCATTTTGCCATTGTCAGCTGCTTTTAACCCCTATCCACCTGTTGAAAGGAAAGATGACAAAGGCTACACAAGAGGGGGGGCAGGCGAAATCGATTTTTGGAGCAAGCAATATCTTCTAGTAGCAGCCTCAGCCTTTCTATAAAAAAAAATAATAAAAACATTATCCTGCTTGAATTAAAGCACAGGCATTTGGAGATGCACTTTTTAAAAACACCCTTGTGGTGACGGACAACACTGTCCAAGCACTGCCCTCAGACATTGTCTAAGACCGAGGCCAGTGAGGTGGTTACAGGCTGCTTGGGTTCCCTCAGCACGCATGTGACCATCTGCCATAAACATGGGAAATAAAAGTTTGAATCCAGATGTACCAGTCAATTAACTTAATTCAGCAAGCTCTTTGTGGAAATTTGTGTCACACATCCAACAAAGAACACCAGCAGCCAATAAGCACAAAGTTAACCAAGTCATTCATAAAGACGATTTTTATTCCCCACCCTGTAAATCAGGATCACACAAGAAGGCTCCTATTTACTCCATGGTGACGACTTTTAACATAAAAGCACGTTTAGCAAACAGGGAAAATGCGGGGGGGGGGAACGGGAACACCTATGTGGTACAACCCCATCTTATCATAAATTAGTGACTAACAATGAATGAATAGTCAGACAGGGACAGCGAGAGTCTGGATGCGTGTGTGCATGCATGCGTGTGTGTGTGTGTGTGCGTGTATATAATTCATATTACAGTGACAAGGCAGGAACGTTTGAAGCTTTGGAAGGACTCCAGCGCAAGCCTCTTTTGATAATCACCCACATATGTGTAACAGTTTTTGGGATGCCGCCAAGGTACACAGTGCTGGTAATAGTTAACAGGGTCGACAAACAGTTGGGAGAACACAAGTGAGGGTGGTCAGGAACTATATTAGAAACGCTCTTTCTTCTTTTCCCGTCCCATTGAACTGGTGCCTGCGGATCAATCGAACGTTGTTATTACGGTGAGGTGATAGCAAAGGAGGAATTATTAACGTGGCCTTCCAAGGCAGTCGGTGCCAAATTCAGAAGGCAGAACTGAGCGCTGGTCCCCTGTGAGTCACTTTCAGTTGGCGCATCTCATGCGATCGCTGGAAGTGGGATAAGGAATTGCGACACCTCGCGCTGTTGGGTACTTCAAACTGCAGGCTGTTCAAAACAGGGGCTGTCAGCAACGATCCCTGAAGAATTTGGATGGCTAGACCACACTGAGGCCCTGCAAATCCCAAGGCCACCAGAGGCTGCCCTGCATTTCGCTCTCCCTTCACAGCGCTCTTTTGCACATTCTGTGCATGCCCAAACACACGAGTGTGTGTAACACAGAAGGAATGTACGCTGTGTGTTAATTAGGCCACCAATTGAAATAATAATCTGCATTTGTGTGTACTTAGCCACACGTCTGTCATCAGTGTTCTACTCTATGGGGACTGACATTCCAACAGGTATCAAGGAGAAGACAGACGAATCTAAAATAGTCTGAATGGTGGGG
>JABJVR010000744.1:0-20505 GCA_025773905.1 Chitala chitala | reverse complement strand
CCCCCCCCCCCCCCCCCCCCCCCCCCCCCCCCCCCCCGCCGGCGCCCGCCCCGCCTTTTCCGGTTGATGTTTATTAGGTCTGACTTCTGTTCAGGTTGGCTGGGGAGCTGGGGGGGGTTGGGTTAGGTAAGTACTGTATTTGATTTTTGGGCCTTCTCAAAACAGTGCAATCCCAGCATTCTTCCACTGAGCTGCCAGCTCTGTGGCTCTGAGCCTTTTGGAGGTCCTTCAGAAGAACAACTGCTGCAAAGCATGCTGGGTAAACACGGGTCCATCTGTGCAACCACAGTTAGAGTCACAGAAAGACCTGTTTTTCCTGCCCGAGCTTCTCTCTCAGTTCTCATGGAGAAACTCCCACTTTCCACAGAATCTGGGAAATATGTACGTGTTCATATGAACTGCTTCCTGGAAAGCTTGTCTGTGTGAATGTTTGGATGCCTGTTAAACCTAAACAAGCATTCCTTTACCAGTTGCGTGAAGAAATTACAGCTGGATGACTGACCTCCAAGTGACCTCTTTTTAGGGTGACATCACAAGCCACCCTTCAGCGCCTTTGAAAGCCCGTAAATGCCATCCTCCAACCAAGAAAAGGAGAGCACAGAAGACAATCTGCGAAACTTTGGAAAATGTGGAGCTGAACATTCATTACCATGGAGAAAGCTGTTTGAACCCTAAGCTGAAAACAGTAAACAAATACTTGTAGAGGAATTTACTACAAAAAAGCTGTTCCATTAAAAAATGGTGGTTACAGTGGTGTACGGGAAGCCTCAACCTTTTAATCAGCACTTTTCCAGGGTTTCCTAGCTTTACATATATAGAGTAGAACATCGCAAGGTCATTTATCTCTTGAAAAGCAAGAGATTCCTGTTTCCTGTTTTCATCTAACAGCCTAGAAATGCTGGAGATTTCCCAACCACGTCTCCGACCACCGCTATGTTAAGTGCAGATGAGCATTCAGTTGCATGCCTTTTTGCGTCCACATCCATCAGCCCTTATCTTCACCGCTGGAAAAAAATACAGATTAGGCGTGCAGCAAGAACCCGATAAGGTGCCTGAGCAAAATCGGATAAGATAGCAGGATGGTCAAGTGACAAACGACATCGCCGAACACACCGGTGTCACATCTAACCAGCCTGTGTGATGTCTAAGCTAGCGCCAAGTGATCCACGCCCATGCATTCAGATTCCCATTTATGCAAAACAAAACTATTAATACTGAATTTTGTTTGCTGTACATTCAGTTGCATGTACTGGGTGTCCAGTGTGACCGCCGTGGACCCAGACAACAGTTAAAATCTGCACTAACAGTAGAAGATGCTGGGAGTGATGGATAAACATGTACCCACGCTCTGTTACACACTGGCACTGAAGGCTGGTGAGTGACCGCCAAAGTTTTCTCTCCACTCAAATATTTGAGAACCGCACTCTTCTGTGTTAGTGTGAATTACTGGGAAATGGGTCATAATCAAGAAAAAGTAATGGCAGGGGAAAAACAGCCAAAGTTGGGAAAGCAATGAAACATAAGAGGGTTGCTCACAGTTTAGAGTTAAAACTAGATCTGCTGAAGATGGGAAAAGACAAGAAGGCGCATGTACTGCTTTGGGTTTATCGATATCGGGAAACACGAGCTATTTTTCAAGAGATAAAAGCAAGCACAAAATGTGTGATTGGTGATAAGCTTACAAAATGTTGAAGGCACAAAATTTATGAAAAGCTTGCAGAGGATTTATTTACAGGCATTGTGTAAGGATAACGAGCCCGTTGTATACACCTCTGTCTATTTATTCTGAGAATTTTGGTGACAGGCTATAGGAGAATATTTCAGAGTGTACCTATTATAAATATAACAAGGCTTTTGGAGTGCCACATATGTGGGCCACGCTGATCTGAGGGGTACACAAGGGAGCAGCTGTCACCCCAGAGGAGCTCCAGATGTCTCAGCAGATTGGGGGGGGTCGGGGTCCACAGCTGACAGAGCACGGGCCTGACACCGTGTCTCCCGGATCCATCCCTGGTGCTAAACAATACCAGAAGGAGAGAAAGGCTGGTGTACATCCACACCTACCTGGGCAGCAGATGGGGTCCACATGTGACCCCTCCTTCCCCTCTCAGATGGCTTCAGCAACACCTGGAAGCATATTGAAGAAAAACCCACAGCAAAGATCATTATTCTGCCCTCAACAAAAATTCCTCACTTTTTAACCTTTTTCACTTTTGAAAAACTTGCTCTTACATATAAGCCCGTGCTGTGCAAGAGAAGCACGTCCTCAAAAAATGTTCAGAGCACAAAATGTACAAACTAGCACTGATTTACTGGGAGCCAACCACTGCCTCCACCTACAGACAACCCTGCAAGCTTGACTGGTCGTCTTTCCTGCAGACTGTCCAGTTAGCATGGTCTCCAGTCAAATTCACTGAACTCCCCACCTTTCTGTCTTTTGGTTTTGTAGCAAGCATGACCCTGTCCAATTTCGAACCCAGACAGTCACTGACTACTCAGAATTACGAGGAAGAAAATTAGCCCACTGCGCCCAAAGACCCAGGTCCCTCACACTCTTGTTTTGACAACTTTTACTCTGCTATACTTCATATTGGTTCACAAACAGCTTATAAGAGGAAAATACCAATTTTTTCCAGATGGATGGAGGAGTGGTTTGGGTACCCATGTCACAGTAGGTAGAAGAGGACCTGTAACACAGAGTCTCTTTCCTCCGATGCACCAGAGCTTAGCTGGGAAAAGTATTAAACAGGTGTCAGGGATGCTATATTCTCTCCAGTGTTTCCATGGTAATGTCCTTTGTTTGAACATGTCACAAGCCCTAAAACAGCAGACCACTGTTCCCATTCTGAATCCTGCAGAGAAAGTAAACCTATTCAAAGCAGCATTAAAAAGGGAAGAGAAAATAGGATTCAACAGCTGATTTCTGTTTTTCTCAGTGGGAGGACTGTTATTACACTTGCATCCATTTGCCAAGGACAGTCGGCACAAGGTTAAAGAAGCGACAAAAACATTTCCACGTGGGTTTAATTTTAGAAAGATGACATGACATGAGTCATTTGGGGAGATTTCAAGAGACTCTGATTGCAATTAAAACGTTCTGCAATGGCGGTCTTAGAAAAAAAGCATATGCAACTTAATTTACGATTTAATGTGTTCATTACCGTCTACACACTTACATGTAAAAAGACATTGGAATTCTACACTTCCTCTGGTATGAATACCTGTTTAAACTCATGAATATAACATTCACATATTACTCTGTAACACCTATTACCCTACACCTGTACAACACACAAACTGCAGCATGTTACCCTGTACCTGTACAACGTAACACTCACAATGTAACATATTACCCTGTACAATGTAACACTCACAATGTAACATGTTACCCTGTACCTGTAAAATGTAACACTCAAATACAAAAAAATATTTCAAATAATACACAAGACGGACGATATCATGCAGATTAGGAAAGAGATTACATTTAGTTCGAAATGTTACTTAGATCGGCAGTTTTCCAAAACATGTACTGTGGTACTAAAAACTCAGACATTGCATCCAGCAGAGCATGTGTTAATGCATTTTTTGCAGTTGTATCTGCTGGCTAATGACAGGCTGACTCCGTCACCTGCTACATCTTACAGGCCACCTGAAGTTGTGGTCAGTACTCGCGAGTCCACAGTAAATGTCCCTCAGTCCCTCAGTACAAAGAAACTGGACACCACGAACCGTGTCGCTCAATTAGTTGGTGCTGCATTAGCATTAGTGTTAATGGTTCCTGGAATGTGCTCAGCTAAATGTGTGCTTTTTTTTCCCAAACCATTGTAATATGTGGAATTGAAATCTGCCCCAAACTACACTAATTTCTGATCATTTTTTTCCCACTACCATCTTTTCTGTACGAAAGAAAATAAAATAATTTAAAAGACGAATTTAATAAGAAATAGTACAAAGACTTGGGATGGGGGGAGGGATAATTCACCTGTATTAATATGCCCTCAAATCTGCACAGAAGCACATTATAACAGCGGCGCTCTCTCCGGACTGCCTTACTGCGAAACCGTAGCGTAATTACGAAAATGTGAACACTGGTCTTTTTCAAGCCGTGGGGGGAAAAAAACTGAGAGAATCAGGAGGAACAGAGAAGTGATGCTGTAATTACCCGCAGCTCCCTCTGTTTGTTAGGGCTCGAAGCCACCCAAGCTGAATTAGCGGATGGCAGAGCCTGTATATAGTTCACTGATGAGGGAATAAGCTACTGAAAATGTGTAATGTACAATACTCCAAAGGTACACAAATGCAGTTGTATGAGGTGCTTTGAACCACATTGCTTACTAGCAGTTAACAGTCTAAGATAGTAGCTTGAATTGTGTTTCATTTACGGTATCTTCCTTAGAACCATTTAATGTCCACAGTAGAAACCTCCATGGTAATTAATGAAAAAGATTAAGAGATAAACATCTTGTATCTGACTAATATAAAAGTATAGTGTAACTGATGCCAAGTCAGAAAAACAGAGAACCAACATAAAACAAATAAGTCATATATATATATATATATATATAAATGTACACGTATATAAACACCTTTTAGCACTAATGATGCCTGGTCAGGTGACACTGTTTTCAAATGACTACAGAAACCCAGAATATTCCTTAATGACATAAACTGACGCTGAAGGATCCGATGCTACGTCAGGGAATCAGAGAAGTAGAGTTTTTTCTTTGGAAATGGGCTAAAATCACGCATTCCAACCTCAGGCCATCTGCTGGGGGACAAGTTCACATTTGTTTAAGTTTGCCATTAACTGTTGACGTTAATCCATCATTTTAAGCGTGTGCACTCGTACACGCACAGTCATGCACAGATGCACACATGCGAGCGCGCACACACGCGCGCGCGCGCACGCACACACACACACACACACACACACACACACACACACACACACACACACACACACGCATTATGATGGAGTTCCACAGCCATTTAAATGCACAGCGTCAGATTAAGAAAAACACACAGATCAGAGGATCAAGCTTCAACATGAGGAAGGTCAAAAACAAATGAGATGCACTGAGCTCTTTCACCTGCTGTACAGGTAAAAACAGGGTCACTTTCTGAACCCTGTAGCATCGGAACTCGTAAAAATCAGGTCACCTTCACAACACTGTAGAAACAGCGCTGGTAAAAGCAGGTCGCTTTCACAGCACTGCATAATCAGAACTAGTGGAAACCGGGTCACCTTCAGAACACTGCAAAAACTACAGTTGGGAAAGAGCAGCCTGTAGAATGCTGTAGAAAGAACTTTGGTAAATGGCTTGAATTTTCAGACTGGCAGAAAACTATACAGGAAATTTTCCTGATCTATACATGTCTTTAGGTGAAATGGACACAAGAAATGAACAGAATTTCTGTCAAGCAAGTTCAGAACCAAGGGTGTAAATGTTTTATTTCAAGACACTGTGTAATGGCAGGTCTGAGAGAGAGAGAGAAAACAAGACAAATGCATCCATGGCAGCTTATTTTCCACAGCGTCTCTCATACTTGGGTTATGTAACCTATTTTATTCCTTGCTGTGGTCTGCTCTTGAAAGGAGTACAAGGTAAGCTGGAGAAGAAGGCAAAGAGGACCAAGGAATCGATATTCTGCATATTGCGGCAAGACCAAGGGCACCACTTCTGGACCTAAACAAGGAGGCCGTCAAGATTCGGCTAAGTGAGGCATACAAAAAAAGAAGACATTTCTAAACATTGACAAAATTTCAGTGCTGCTTGAGAAGTTCTGAAGCAGATGGTGATGCGTGTGGGCCTGCTAGCTGGGCCATGAGGCTTGCGGGCCTTATTTTACGCCTGGCGGAGAAAAGGTGTTAGACACTGCAGGTGGTGAGGGAGTCTTTCCTCTGACACTCTTACAGAGATGGTGAGAAAAAAAAGGCGGGTGGGGAGAGTAGGGGGAGGGGGAAAAGCACGATTTCACTAGACGTGCTCACCGAGGCGCCGTCTGCCCGTGTTGCCTGGCCCGGCCCATTTGCACGCAGTAGCGGTCGCGGGTGGAGCCACAATCCCGACAGGCAGCTCTGGCAATTCAACGAAGCCATCCCGCCACCCTCATTGTGGTCCCAAGGAGCTTCCTGTGCGGGACACTTCCGTGTTGCCTTCGCCACGCTTTCTGGCCGGCTCCAGGGAACATAATTTGTGCTTGGGATGGTCGGTGCACAGGAAGCTGAGTCGTGGAAAACTCAAGTGATCTGCTTGTCTGTCAAGTGCAGGCAATGAGCATATCTTATGGCCATCAATTTCTTTTACCCCCCCCATCTAATCAAAGTAGAAGTTCAACAAGAGGCTTCCTGAATAAAACAATCAAATGGAATAACCTTTAAATAAATAAGCATGAGGGCAGGTGTTTCACTGCTTAAGTTTTCTTGCAGAGTGTACAGAAACCAGCATGGAAATTAAATAAGAATAAATATGGTTGATGTCAAATGGAATTTCCTGATTCCGCTGGGTGAAGCTAAACCTGCATTTGGTCAGCAGGTATGTTGTCCACACTCTGATTGGTTATCAATCACGAGGTGACCATTTGAATCATGGGAAATTGGATGATTAACCACTGCCACGGCCCAGGACAACACGCTCAGCGACTTTCTTTTCATTACTTCACTTTCCCTGGTTCTGTAAATGACAGCGATTATTCATAATAATTACACCGTTATTTCAGACATCAGAGGAAATCAATCACTGAAATTAAACAAGACGATCTCTTATAGTTCCGTAACACTGAATACACTTAATCAAGTACAGTCTATTACAATAACAAATACTGCAACCAGTGTGTATTAATTTCTCCTAGATGACTGATCACTCAAAACACAGTTAGTCACGTTACCCTTTGTCTGTCTGTTACTCCTGGCCTTTTATCTCTGAAAACTGTTGACCTCCGTACGGCGTGGGAGGAGCCGGAGTTAAACTGCGGCGTTACGGGCATGCACTGTGACTCTGCAAGGCTGGGATGAGGAGGAAGTCAAGGCATGAGGGTCCATCTGGAAGGAATTCTTATACATGCCCCCACCCGAAACCTACGCAAGTACATGGGGTGACAGAGCGGAAACTAGCAGCCACAATGCCGTTCGCCAAGAGCCATGTTGGACTTGGCGGCTAGTTAGAACACACAGATCCAGAAGGCCCGAGTGCCGAACGCTTCACCCGTTTATACAGCTGCATGTTTACTGAAGCAGTTCAGATCGACAGTCCCCTGCTGAAGGGTAAATCAGCTACCCCCTGCGGAAAACCCCAGCAAACAAGAGGGCAGAGACACCACAAACCGCAGACTGCAGGTTTGTTTCCACACTTAAAGGAAATTGTGTTCGGTTGGTTTGGAAACCAGGGGCCCAGGCTCTGGAGAATGGTGTGGAGATTTAGGATGAAAACACACCTCATCGCAACAGGAACCAAGTTTCAGGCCCGAGGTGCTGTGGTGTCGTGAACATCAAGAACTGAGGTCAGCCTGAAGAATGTCAGTTCTCCTTATAGTTATCCTAACACATACCTGTGTAACAGGGGCGACTCGGACTCTAATTCCTGACCTTGCAGCCTGCGCAAGGCTGCAAGACAAGAGGATTGGTCCACTGAGATAAAGACCCAGGTCCCTCACTCGGGGGACTAATCACGCTGTTGTCCTGACGACTGGGGGACTCTCACCGCAGCACTTTGAAACTCTGCTACACCTGCACCCCCACAAAGACTGTGGAGATTCAAAACATACAAAGACAGCCAACGTGTGAAGTCAGGCCGTAAAAATCGAGTTTGCCTGTGAACCTTTGCTCACGGTCAGAGTGCAGATTTTACACCAAGGTCGTGTGCACAGATAAGTTAGCTTTTGACCTTAATGCAAGGTTAACCTGTGAACCTGTGGCAGCGGTTTCCATGATGCTTACCAAGGGGGGGGGGGGTCAAGCATAAGCACAAAATTGAAGCAGATGGGACTATCAGCGAGGGGGGAAAAATGTCAGATACATTGCATTTGTCTTGTATCAAACATCTAACTTCTTTGATGAATTTATGCCCCAACTAAAATCACTCTTCCCAAGGTATCTGTTTACACTATGCTAACGATCCGTGAAAGTTTTTGCTCAAATCTGTCTAGTTAGGAGAGCAAATAATATTCCATAACAAGCCAATAAGCTATTAATTAGGGGGTGGAACTAGTGGTGACAAGTAAATTTCAGTGGGGCCAGCGAAATTCAAGACCCACACCCTAGACATGTAACTGCCTGCAACCTACTAACCAAGACAGCCTGAACCAGATGATTAAACCTGCATAATCTATCCAACCAAGTGCATAAAACAAGGACACACAAGGTCAGCTTTGGTCTGTATAAGCAGATAACCCTCACAGGTAAGTGAGGTTTCTGTCTCTAACCTACATAATGCGGCTGGCTTGTTTAGGCAAGCTTGTTGCTACACATGAATATACAGACCCTGCCAAGTAAAAGAACATCCTGTTAGGGCAATGCATGTTAATTTACTTGGACGCAACGTTAAGACAAGCCCTGATTTCTCAGACTTTTGCTCAAGTACTTCTGAAAGGCTATTATAAAATCAAGCTAAACATTAACACTGGCCGGAGATAAAGACAATGTTTTGTCAAATGTTGTGAGGATGTTTTTCCCCCACAGCGCATTAGAAGTATTTCACAACAGGAATACAGATGGCAGTCATCAGCGCTGCTTTTAAAACAACAAAAGAAATCTGTGAAACGAAACATGTGGGAAAATCCGCATTAGCGATTACTGCACTGGGCAGCCCGTGAATACTGAAGTAACTCGGCAACGCAACTCCTGGGGTCACGCAGGGGTTGCTGGACACTGGCAGGACCCCACAAGGACTCAGTTGTCAAGAGTACCGGTTTTTAAAAAGTTTGTCTTCATTAACTTTGAAGCAGAAGCACACCCCAGTGAGATGTTACCCTGTAAAGAGCCAATTCTCAGGTTCTGCTGAGACAGTTTAGGGTCCTGACAAGGGACTCTGTCAACAAATTTTGAAAGCAAAGTCAGCTGGAAATCCTTTACTGTGTAACTGAAGTATATTTGACCAGTGTGTGTGACTAGTTCTGCAGACCAGGAGGCACATCCAAGGTCCACATAACAGGAATGTAAATTTAAACCAAACGAAACACACGTGGAATCCAAGCAGGAAACACGAGCCCAAAGTTTCAGCACATGAATCTGTCACAAGACCAGGCCGAGCCATTTCACGCACAGCCACCCGTTAGCTGCTAATCACCTTAGCATCTAAAGCATTGAACCTTGCAGGTTTCAGGTTCACAGCACAGGATGTTAAGAAAACTGCCGGACCATGTGTAATGTATGGGGAGTTTACAATGGCCTTCAAGCAAGGGTACACAGAACTCACTGAAGCCGGACATGGCGTCAAACTTATGCATTACTGTGCTAAGTTGCACTGGGTGCCTGTTTAAAATCCAACAGCTAAAAGGACATAGCTGATGTTACTGAACCAAATCGGGCCTTAACGCTAGCTGTGTTGAGTTTGCACCTTCTCCCCTGAATTTGTGTTGGGTTTCTGCTGCGTGCTTAGGTTTCCTACCACAATTCAAAAGGAATGTTGTTAAGAAGGTGCCAGGACTTTGGGCTCAGCTGAGCCATTATGACTAAATAAAGGTTAAAAAGCGGTTTCTTTGGACATGTTTGGACATAGACATAGAGCTGAACTGTGATTGGTCTACTTGGCATGGCCTATCAGAACCACTCATTGCTCTGAATGAACACTGTACATTTCAGGGAAGTACAGGGTTACTAGGTCAAAGGGCAGGAGGGACCTTGCAGTCAGGCCCTTAAATACCTGCAAAGAGGTCTGGCTTTATGACTGGCAAGAGATTGTAAGTGGCTGTAGATGAAAGAGCTGCCAAAGTGACAAAATTATGTCTAATGATAATTAGACAGTCGGATAACTGGCTGCCAAAATCTTTGTTGCAGAGAACCAGATCTGCTCATTATGGATTAATTAAACGTAACGTCGTGTGGAATCTGTTTTTTTTTCTCACCCTTTTCTTTCATTGCCGATTGTTTCGTTTTTTGTTCCAGCTCCCGCAAGGCCACAGGAGGACGCATTCTTGTGAAATGAATCTAATGCAGAACGTCGCACGAGTTTATGAGGAGACATCCAATCAATGTTAACGAGATGGGTATCATCCAGCGACTCAGCCAATAGTTGGCCAGCAGCCACCACTGGAGTGTCACATTTCTGGGCTCCAGCCAGGCACCAGATACAGGCCAGGGTTGATGGGACACCAACGGCTGGTTTGCACGGTGTCATATCTTTGTGAAAACGGGCTAGGATGCTAAAACCCCTATCAGGCATGCCTCACTTAATCGCTAATCACTGTAGCATTAAACGCGGTCATTTGCAAGGCTGAAAGTCATGCAATTTCAATATTTGCTAATGAATTGCATATTTAAGGTTTGACCGCTTACTTTAGAAATGGCACTTCCCCACAGATGGGTTTGAAGGGAGAAGGTTGGCCTGTTGCAAGACAGCAACATTGGCATTCACATCAGCCATCAGAACAACTGCAATTAATGAATCTGAAAGGAAGGACATGTATGTATGATGGATTATTCTGTCCAGGGAGTCAATAAATCCAAGGTTATTTCCAAGACTAATAAATGCCCCAGCAGCTTTCAGAGATGGCGTGACGGCACGGAAAACACACGTGGCCTAAACACGTCGTTTTAGAGGCAAAACTGTAAGCTGAGGTTTAGTGCTCTGAATAAAAAACCTCAATATACAGAAACAAGACCCGTGTGCTGCGCAAAGACACCCGGGTGGTTCTGGGAAAGAAAACCGTGATGATGTGACTACTGAAATACATCGTCCACGACAGCCCTACCTGTAATCCTCTCCTTATTGACATGTAGCTAGTTAAAACTGAGCCCAAACACACAGATTCATCATGCGTTCTAGCTCCAGCATCATGTCCGTGTGTTCTGCTAGAAGCACCTGTTCCAGGTCTTATCAGACCTGTCCACCTTTGCTGTGTGTTGCTGACCGCTATGCATCTGCCACTCAACACACCACTGTAACCTACGGCAACAATCTGGAAAGGGACAAAAGGCACCATCATTCTTCAAATGTTCGCAGGGTTAGGTGTCTGCCTGCATTTATTGTTATGTAAGGATAGTGGATAGTCATTGAACGTGTGTGTCTGTACAGGCATGGGGAATACCCAGCACTGCCACAGAGGCTTATTTCAAGAGCACACACATTTTCTAAATCTCTCCTAGCTCAGCATCTAATAGCCTGTCCTAGATACAGCAGAGTTTAGATGAGCTGTCTGCTAACCAGAAGCTGCCCTGCTAACGGCACTTAGCATTCACTGATACAGGAGGAAAATTATTTCAATTGTGCCTCCAATGAGACTGGTTTTATCACGAGGGGAAGATGCAGCTGACAACAACGCAAAGAAATGGAACACAGAAGAAATTAAATGTAAGTTCTGAAAGACAGAGCCCGCTGAGATTCTGGGGTCAGTCGTGAGATCCAGAGGTGCTAGTACTTCCTCCACCACTTCCAGCGGGCTGCCATCACTGCAGATACCCCCTCCGTGGCCCACATGGAACAGCCCTCCCCCTCCTTGCTGAGGCCTTTCACCTTTGGATGATCCCACCACATCCTGTCTGTGGATCAATACTTCTGTGTCTTCCAGAAGGATTTGTTGAACACTTCAACATTTGCTGCAAAGGTCAAAGGTCACGGACGGGAGGGCTTACTAGGGAACTTTGCCCTACTTCGCCATGAGAAATTATTGGCTGCTTTCATGTCTGAGTCCAGAGGGATGCCGGCGGTCAGGAACAAAGTCAGTTTTGACCTGAACACAGATGGTTTCCAACATGGGCTCAGAATTTAGAAAGGCATATAAAGAAAACCACAAAGGTATATCAAATAAACTCAAAACATCAAGAATATGGCAATAACAGGAGGATTTCCAACTACATTTTCAAGAAGAGAAACTGGACAATTCTGCTGTATGAATTTAGTTTTTATTCTCAGCCTTTAACTTTTAATGTCGAGAAATACATAGTTCAAATGCACCTCGGGCACGAAAATCGAACTTGCACACACGCTGTAGCTGAAATGTTGGCACGAGTGTCTCACATAAGGAGAATACTACCATAAAAGGCACAATAGCCATAAAAACATTAATTTGTGTGATTTACATACAAATGAAAATTGCATTAAGTGTTTTTTGAACAGGAAAAAAAAAACTGCAATTGACAATTTAATTTGTTCCGCTAGACATAAGAACAATTTAAAAAGTGGCTATATTAAAATAAAAGAAATAATAAAAAACCTTTTGAAAAACTGCACAATAATGTAAATCCTTAAAAAGCAAAAGTGTGCTATGAAATTAATGTCCGTGTGTCTTACACCAAGCACACAGAGGCCTAGAACTTCAGTTAAACGGTCAAGATCTGGATTATTGCCAAAGAACTGCCTCCATTTACTTATTAATTGAGACAACTTTTGCTTTATTTTACAGACATGATGATTCTCTGGAAGGAGCAACAGTAATTAGATATAATTGCCAGGTTAACAGTAATTCTGATTCAGGTGGCCTTTTAATTATTTACGCTGACTTGCTGATAGAAACGAGGGGGGGGAAAAAAGTTGAGCGCCACTCAAGCTTGAGTCTGGGGGGAAAACGTGTTTCGGTGGGAAAAGCGCAACTACCCACAGCTACCGCAAAGCCCTGAACAAGCTTGTGATTAACACCTCCGCGACACCCGGGGAAACGATCGTAGCGTTTTAAGTTTACTGCGTCAATTAACGCACCCTTTGGCGTAAGCCGAAACCGGCTGGGATCGAGACGTTAATTTCACTGACGGCGAAAGCGTTTCACGAGCGCAATGAAAGACGAGCAGAAGCCAGCACGGCTGTACGTGTTCACCATGCGGAGGTGTTTGGGGGCGTGGTTGGTGACTGCCTCTTGGGGAGAAGCTGTTCATGAACACCCTGGACGTGACAACGCAGGTGCATCTCCCGTGCCGTGTCCTGCTGCTTTACCCTACTTCAGCAGAATCGTTGCCATGACGGTACCCTGCAGTATAATTACTTAAAGTCTGAAAATCCACGGCTTGTGAGCTGCCTTAGATATACGTGTATGCTGGGAAAGTAAATGAAGAATGAAGAGCGGCTGCCTCACTTCCTTCTAGCTGCCCCAGGGGAGGCGGGGGATCTGTCCATCATACCGGCTCATGCCTAAGAAAGCAACCCCCCTGCAGAAGTGCAGGAGTGAGCCAGCTGCTGAGCTCTCCAAAGCCCATCCGGAACCTTCTCTGGCTGAGTGCCACAGGTCACATGCTTCCCTCGCTTGCTTTGCGGCCTGAGAGCCTTCTGCCTGACGTCCGCGCGCTTGCTAGCAGAGCGAGAAGAAGCGGGCCCTTCGTTACGGGACAAGCTTCCTGTTCCTGCAGCACTAATGGATTAGCACCTCCTCTCGCACCTCGCATTCGCACCCTTTTCTGGGCTGGGCAGCAGTACAAAGCATCTCCTTTCTCTCCTGCAGCTGTGCGTTAGCGGCATACCAGCTGTTGGCAGCAGGAAAAGCTTGTGTTAATCTCATGCGCCGGCTGTATGGAAGGAGGAGGGGCTCTGGCGGACCTCCCTCGTGGTCTTGCTGACAGCCCCCAATGCAATTCAAGCTGGAAGGTCTCTTCCCTCTGAGGACGGTCTTGGTAGCCAATCTGTGGTGTAATTGGGTTCGGTAATGCGGAAGGCAGTGTGTGACGAGCTGGCCATGTCCCATGTGTTTCATCTTTGCATGCAGAGAAGCAAAAGTTCCACAGGCGGAAAAAAAGGCTTTTGGCATTTATGCAGTCAATCAGGTATGACTTGAAAGCTCAACGGTGAAAGTTCGTACTTGCTCTCCGTGATTTTCACTTGATACTGTGACAGTAAGGTGTCTGCCAGTCAAAAATGAGTATGTGTGTGTCTGTGTGTGTGGGGGTTAAGAAAGAAAATGCCAGATCAGGTAGTACAGATGTTACAGGGTTTGGAACAGAATGGACCACCCCGACCACGTGTGATGTCAGCTTAATTCCTACTGTTAAAACCTAACTAAAGACAATTTCCAGTTCCTCTGATAGACCAATAAAGAAACATTACACAGAAACGTACATTAGCGTCCACACTGTCAGAGACGCTGAACTCTGCCCATAGCCCTGGCCTCCCCGCTAATCACCAGGCTTGTCACTGCATACCAGCGTTACAGCTGCGCTCGCTCCAAGTCAAACGCTAGCCTGTTTATTCCAAACGGATTCAGGATGCACAGGAAATGCCTGGCTCAAACATTCTCCTGGCAGTATTTTCAGCCAAAATTATCAAGCGATGCGTGTTAATTGCACTTCAGAGTGCATTTTGACCAATGTTAAACAATTTTCACTGATAGCATCGCATCATCCGGTTCATCCAGCCCCATCTCCCTCCTCCACTATAAACGGAATGCTGCTCTAAGTGTCTCAATGCTAACAACAGTACTTTATTTACCCTGTAGCGTTTACCTCGGAGTGGTCCTCTTCCTCAATACATGCTTGTATAGGACTTCCAGTGAGACAATGCATGCGTGTGCATGTTCAGGGCAACACGAGCGACATGACAATTTACAGAATACCTACTGTTTCGATCTCTGATGCTGAGCATGTCACCTACTCCAAGTTGTAACATGAAAATTCAGCTGCATAAATGCAGAAGCCTCAAAGAACAGAAACAAGGAAGCACATCTCCAAACGTGCTCAGAAAGGAGTTACAGTAAAAGCTCTGTTTTCGATTTTTTGATTCCTCAACCTCAAGAGTCTTACGATCAATTATTTTGTACCTTCGCTGGATGACAGAAACCTACACAGTAACGAGCTGAGGCGGGGCGTAGCCGAGGTGCGGTTTAACTTTGCCGGCACAAACACCTCGCCGATTTATTGCACTGCGGTTTACGTGACCTCCAAATCCGCCAGTCTGCGGAACCTCGTAGCGCCGTTTGATTAAAAAAAATACATAAGTAAACAGCGTGGCAGAAGAGAATAGCGTGCTTGAAATGCGGCTCATTGTCAGCCACGCAGAGAAAATAAAAGCAGGACTCGTGCCAAACACCAGTCATCTGCACGTACAAATCAGCTCTTCAGGATGCCATAGTAATTATACTATTGTGTTCTGGCACACAGCTGCCCCTGGGAACAACCTTTCCGATTGGGTCTTGGTTAGATTCGGCAACAGTTGACAGGCGCAAACTGAATATGCAGACTGTGTTATCTGCCTGGGTTATAAGGAGACGTGCTTCAGCTGAAGCCTTTGACTGACTCGGGTGAGCTGAGGTACAAGTCACAGCGAGGTGTGCTGCTTCATGCTATGGTTCAGCCACTTCATTCATCTCAGGTGTGTGACATCCTCACCACAGTGAAATGATGCGGGGGGGTTCTGTTTGTCTCCTCATCCTCGATTCACCTTTCTCCTCCTGCAGGTCCAGTTTTGCCAGCCACCTGGAGCTCACCTCCACAGGTAGAAAACAGAAAGACCTCATTCAAAAGCAGGCAGTGCTTTCTATTTTCATCGCTGAATTTGAAAAGAAAAACTTTTTGACAGCAATACCCAGGAAGCTTATCTAACAGATGCTGGAGCTAAACTATCAGCTATGGGTGTGAATGTTTCACACAAATCTCACAAAACTGTCACATTTCTCTCTGTCTCGCAGACACACACACACACACACACAAAGAGAATCTGCACACTTAAACAATGGGAATGTTAGCCCTGACCTCGCAGTGCAAGTATGAACCACAATGACTATAATTACAGACTTGCAGCACCTTGAACAGGCATAACTTTCATCTCACGTTATCAAGCTTAGACAAACTTGCAATAAAAATAAATTAGCAGCAGTTAATCATTTATGACAACCGAACAAAAATCACAAACCATGTTATGACAGTTTGCACACTGCTTTGAGATTTGCTACCACTTATCACCAAATGTGGCAAAGTGAAACGTAAACAACGAATGTTTAAATCTCATAACATAAATGGCTTATGTTTTCGTCAAGGGATCGGATTAAAATATTTGTGTTAAACGTGTTGAGAATGTTGCTAGAACATTGCTGTATACATCATAAAGGAATAAAAGCCCAGTTTGAAACTGTAACATAGTATAATCTCCACAGAGTATAAACGACAAGGACCCACAATTCCACAGGCTATCTGACAGATTATATTGTTGTGCTGGCGAATGCCAGCGCTCACAGCACAATGTGCTGCTGCCACTTAATGCCACTTCCAGGCCTGGAAACCCAACGGATTGGTGAACGTTTATTGGCTAGTGGAGGAGGGGGTGTGGCTCCAACAGGCCAATGGGGGGAGAGCGGGGCGTGGCTCCTTATGAACTATTTCTATTCTGAGACCCGTTGGACCCCACTTCAACCAAAAAAAAATTTGTATGAAAACCTTGGAGCTTTTGTTTGCATGTATTGTTCCTCTAGAAGCAGAGTATAAAACTGAGGACAGAATTATACATCTTTTGGGAGTGATAAAACTTAATTAAAAAAAAAAAATTGTTCTTACCCAAGCAGGGGGAAAAAAATTCAAGAACATACAAAGTTAACTAAAAATAGGCGATTAACATTTACCAGACCGATTCAAGTAAAAACATCTTGTATAAAAAATAGGCCGTAAAAAAGTGTTTAGCAATTAGCAAGTAAAACTCAGGATGAAGGTTTGAATCTCCACTAATCACACGAAGCTCTTCCATCAGAAGTAAGAACAAAACCCTGACACGAGTGTTCAGCGTTAGGTGTGCGAGATGCTCACAGGGGGGCACGGCAGCTAAAGAATGCATTTAGCTGCCACATTGTATAAACATTAAGAACATTCACACATGGGCTGATTTTGAACTCTCAAGGTCAGCAACCATTTCATAAACAAAAGTCAAGAATGATATTTTAAAAAAGCATACTGCCTCTGTTCACATTGTAATCTGATAAGTATAAATTAAGCCTTCGTTGGACTTCGGAGACATCTGTTCATTAAAAAAAAATAATAATAATGAGCTTGATATTCAAAATGGCATACTTCAAAATATAAAATGGAACAAGATGAAGACATCAGGGTCTGTGTTGAATTTGCTAAGCCAAGAGTCGCGCACATTTAGCAGAAAGCCGTCAGAGACACACTGAGAATTCTGCTCCCTTTGGTCCCAGAACTCCAACAGTGCTAAACTATCTCTGGACCTAAAAAATGTGGGGAACATATTTTCTTTGAACAGAGGGGAATTTTTTTTCTCCGTTTTCAAAGAAATATTTAACGGCATATGGGACTAATCCACCGACAGCGAACTCGTCGGCTCTGGAACGGGAAAGTTTTCACACAGGAAAGGAACGCGCTTCGGAACCCGGCGCCGTGAAATCCATCTCGGCTGCGAGCTGAAATTCGGCCACAAGCGAGCAGGACAAACATAAACAGTTCGGAGGTTCAAAGACAAACACCATAGGACCCCCCCCAACACACACACACCCCCCAGGTTTAGAGCTCACTGAAGCCCTGAGACCCATAACCTCCAGCACTACTGTTTATTTAGCAGAAATAAACTTACTGCCTCCGTACAAACCAATCAACACTTTTCATTTCTGTTGAGACAAGGAAGTACAGCATCTGCCTTCACAACTGATTACATAATCCAGTTCATCATTGTTAAGATATCATGTCTGAAGAATTCTTATAAAAGTATGTTATATAATACAATTACAGTTGAATTCCTTTTTAATCTTCCCACAGAGGAGCTGGAAAGCGTGGCGTCAGAATGCACACCAGGTGTTTTATGGAGTGAAGACAGATTAAAGGGCTTTCCCAATGATGTCATCCTGTCAGGTCTACTGATTTACTGCACTGCCCACCCCCCTCAGAACACTTACTCTGGAGCGAGGCGCGGCCCCCGTGTGCGGTGACAAGGTAAAAGAGACTGCCTGTGTCCTATCTGTCAGAGAACCTCACCGGTAGGACATGATCCCCTGTCAGAGCTGTAAGGGGAGCGCTGCAAAGACAGCAGGTCTGCTTTACCGTCAGTTACTGGGATCACACGACTTCCGTCACTCTATCACACGTGCAGGCGAGTAGCAGCAAACTACGTGAAGAATAGGTAACTGAGAAACCTCACCGAGAAACGAATCGCTCAGCGCCAGGCCGAGTCGCCTTTAGCACATTTCATTTGTTGCTGCTCTGTAGTGGTCAGAAGCCGAAGTGTTGCTGAGATATTTAGCAACATTTCAGCCTTTTAAAATTCCTCGCCTATCTGCCAAATGAGGACGACTATGACCAGAGCGGTTTAGCTGACAATGAGCAGCCAGACTGGAATTAGAAAAAGAGAAGATCATCAAAGCCAGATCATGTTCTTTTTCCCAGGTCGCAGGATCACGACCCTATGACCTACCTCTGGGGCATCCCGTGGCGTGAAGGGCCGGAGGGAGACAGCCGGGTATTTAGGGGCTGCCATCGTCACAGAAGGACAGGGATCTCCCTGGAGACAAAGCGCTGACAGCCTGGTAACCTAACAGCGCAATGCTCCACTCTCACTTTCACTGGTCTGAGAGGCAGTAGGTGGTGTCTCAACAGAACGGATGAGATGTCATTAAAGGGGGGGGGGAAACTAATCTGCCCATTACTAACATTTAACTAACACCACATTTTGTTCGCTTCGCCATCGCTCGCTTACAAAATGATTCCCATCCGCTTCTCGGTTATTACCTCCAGCTTTCGAGTGCCGACACTCTCACCGGGGGTGACCCGAGATCAGCCTTGGCAGCGAAACACAACACAGCGGCCGCAGGTGACGAAACGCCAATCACCCGGGTGTCGCTCAGAACGCCACAGGGCAGGAGCACAAGAACACATGCCAATACAACAACCGAGTAAAGCTTTGTGAGCGACCTCATAGACAGGAAGGGGGGTCAGGACTCCAATGAATCTGAAACTGAGCACCATTCACTGTGTTCTGCAAATGGCAAGATGTCCACACAAACTTACTGGACCTCTTCATTTAGGTCTTGGCTCACAGCGGTGAAGGCAAAAGTCTAGACTTCGCTCCTTACACTTGTGACGAAGCCTTGCTGTGTTAAATTCATTTTTTGTTGGGCTCCTGACTGTGTCTATGTTCTCGAAAAGACACCGCTGATGTTTGTAAGGTGTGGTGGTGTGTGCTCAATTTTAACACGCTCGCAAACATGGCTCTGGAGAAGAGAGCATACAAATTCCTACATCTAACGTTCAGGTCCCCAGCTGTACAGCGCACGTGAAATTCTCCTGAAAAATCAAAGCCCCTCCCACAAGAACAAAGATAACTATGGAAACACCAATGGTGATGCTTCACTTGTGAGTATGATGCCAGCCAGACAATGAATGATGGTTTTTCCCTCCAATGGGCTGTTCCATCCTCCAGGTCAAGACACAATCCCATTTACCTTTTGCTGCTGGAGAAAAATGTAACCAAACACACTCCTAACACCATTAACCTGGAAAAATTATGACATCAATGAAACTCATCACAGCTGCACAAAAGAATCAGAAAACAGCTGGAATGAATGTTAGGTCAGACAGGTTACATGATGGTAACATGTTGGCATGAGTTAAGATTTCCTAGCTCCCCAGACACCTCAAATTTGATGTTGCAGCAAAGCGGTGATTTCCCCTTAGCATTTAATATGACAAATTCAATTAAACAGACATAAAATGCATGGTGCAGTCATGGTTAATTGATTCATAATGTAATACTAATGACAACAGCAACGACATCAATCAGCGTTCTCCGCTGTCGCGACTACAGATGATGATGCTGAATTAAAACTTTTTATATTTACCACTGAGTTTATTATTTTTATTGCCCTTGACTCTTCAAGATAAAACTCTTGGTGTTGTGAAGGAGAAACAAGAAGGGATGCTCTGCTCTTTCTTAGCCAGAGGAAAAACCAGACTTAGCCCAGGGGAAGCTGTGAAGTTGACCTTCCTTTAATTCTAAATGAAATATGTACAGGACAAACAGCGGCATGTTGTGCCATTATGTAAAAATCAGATAAACCGACTGCACTTAGCTTACATTAGTCGTATGTATTTAACACCAAGGCGTAGATAATTAAAGCACTGACATATGAAGGTAAAAATACATTAATAACATGCGTGAAACTCTTACAAAAAGGTCCAACGTGTTGGGAAACGCAGAACAACAGGATCCAAAGATACAAACAGGACAGGTGGAGAGAACAGGGATTCCCCTGGCTGATCACTGCAGGCACTTAATCATCCTCGAGTCCAGTGAATACCACTGGGGCAGAGGCAGAGGAAACCACGGAATAGTTATACAGTGCCCCCCCCCCCCCCCCCCGCCCAACCCCGGGGGGGGAGGGCGGCAGGGGGGGGGGGGGGGTGGGAGGGCGGGTTGTGGTAGGGGTCCTTAACAACAC
>JABJVR010000743.1:0-20505 GCA_025773905.1 Chitala chitala | reverse complement strand
AAAACCATTCCTGTTTTGGGGGTTGTCTCCTCTACTGCACCTGTTGTTGTTCATTATCACCAAAGCAGCTGAAACTGGCTAAAAACCCCCTCAGCTACTTAACTGACTAGATCAATATCCCAGAAGTTTAATTGACTTGATGCTATAGTCTGATTAAAAAGCGTTCCTTAAATTTTTTTGAGCAGTATAGTTTCATTGGTGTTGAAATTAAATGCTGCATACTTCACATTTTCAAAACTTAAATAAAATGGCTGAAGAACATCAAGTTTTAGTATGTAAACCTGCAAAAAAAATATGGTCCGAGAAAACTGAAACATTATCCTTCAAAAAGTGTAGGAGTGAGAAAGAGTTGCTACATGTTTTAAAAATACTTACTGAGCCTAAACTTGGACAACATCTCAAAGTAACACAACTAACAACAGATATAGGAAATACTGAGGAAATAATGACACTGGCACAGCCGAACACAAAAGAACAAAATGTCAAAATGTCAAAGAGATATCGCTTCAAAACAGTGTGACGTATTGGCTGCATTTTGATGGAATTCATATTTGTGGAAAGAAAACTGCATTGAGAACTAAAATATACGTACACACTAAACTGTTTCACCTGTGAATTTATCTACAAAGTTTTATTATTACTTGAAAACAGTGTTTACATAATTTTCCAAATACGTAAGAAGCATTGTGGATATGTGGGAGAAAGATGTCATATTCAGCCCAATTCTGGCATCCAGCCTTCCAAATGAGAAACGTGGCTTAAAGCTCTTAGCTTAGATCATTATTTAAGACCCTATCTCTCTGATCTAGAAGATGTGTTTTGCAGAGGGCAGCAAATCAATCTCATGTTAATTGTACACTCCTCACCCATGTGTACAGCTTTTTGTATTCCACCCTGATGTACGATCTTAATTCTTGGCTTCCATTTGTCAGTGCTTTATTAGCCCTTATCAAGGTAGGACAGATCAATAAAGAGAATACATGCATTGCAAAGTATGACGGCCTTATATAAGACCCATTGCAGAACACATTTCACAAAACCGTTGACCGTGACACCATGTACAGTTCACAAAGACACTATCAAGATACGCATTGAGGTCCACCCAATAATATGCTACCATCTTTAATTATGCATTTGCTCTAAAACAATTAAAGAATTTACACCCTCAAACTATTTGGAACACAAGGGATGTGAGACATGGGGCCACAAAATCGCTGAAAGGGGAAGCGGCACCTGCTGTTCCAATAAACTACTTTACATTCCTCACAAACTAGGCCAAAACACATTCTTATCAAGCGCAGGTCAAAAGATTATCTCAAATATTAATTCTGTGGAATGCAAGTAATTCTGGGGTATTTCAATGGTTACAAAAGTCCTGAACTACATTACCATCTTTACAAAACACGGGCAAGCCTTGTTAAAATCTGACAGGACACACAATCCATAATTCAGCTAAATGAAAATTTATCCTAGTGACAAAACCTGGAAGCAGAACCTTCTGCTTTAAAAATCCTTGCACGGCGTGGCTACGGTCTTCTCATTTGGAGCTCAACATTATAGATATGGACAAGACTAACGAACCGAGATAATGGAGAAACATCTAGCTGAAGCACCACTGATTAATGTGCAGACTGTCCAGATTTCAAAGTAACCCCCATTCCTGATGATAGCTGTAGCATTTACAACTAATTAGCTCTTAATTAAATGACCATAGCGCCTCGTGTGGTTGGGGTTTATGGTGTTACATGAGGTTCACACTCCAACACAGATTTGCTGAGGTCTTTATGGTCCTCTGCGACCTCCATCTTCGTTTCTTTCTCAATGCATTCACACAGCCACATGCTATACTAACTGGGCGTATAAAATAGCCTGAATAAAATAACAGAGCAACTTGCCAACACAGAAAAATAAAATGAAAATGGGAGAAAAGTGGAAAAATCAATACACCTTTGTGAACAAAGAAGCACCTGGAACTACAAATGATGACTTGATGTTTTCTGATCACTTTTTCCATTGTAGGAGGGCAAAAACACCTCTTTTATCCCCCAATTTATCCAATGAATAGAATTTCAGATGACTTTCCCCTCTCTGTAATTGGAACCTTGCAGGTGGTTAAACAAAAATGCATCTGCTTCATGAACACAGCGGAGAGACGAAAGGCACGACTGCAAAAAAATCTTCTTATGCTTTGTATATTAGCAACAAACATTCGTTACAAAGACACTTAATTCTGGTAAAAGCTAATTTCTGTTTGAAACAGAGGTAGAATTGTATGTCTCGACAAAAAAAATACGATGAGCGATGAGACAGTTCACCCTCTCGAGAGATACTGCATACTCCGGGGACATCGCCTCTTGACTAGCATCTTTTCCTGTTTGGTCAAACCCTATGATTCCAACTACCAGCCATTTCTGCAGGTTTGTTACAAACCCATGCAGACCAAGTCACATTGGGGAAATCATCAGGCTCACTGAAGGCTTTTACATTTTTCAGTAACTGTAATTTTTATGCCATTTAGGGGCTGAGGTAACCGAACATGCTTTCCTTGTTCTGTCACCTACACATACTCCTATTGTATGTGACAGGGTCACAGGTTTCCGTGCATTCAGTACAACGTTCGTCATTTGTAATCATCATACTGCCTAATCCTCAATACCTGTACTCAAAGAAACACTAAAGTATTATATAAATTTTTATTTTTTATGTATCCCGTATTAGTCCCACAATAGAGAAATTCATTCACTGTATTTAACCCATCCCCTGGGGGAGCAGTGGGCATCCATTATTCGGTGCACGGAGTGTGTTGCTGGGGGACACACTGAGGCAGGATTCAAACAGAAGACTTCCGCACACCAGCCTGATGTTCTATGTCGAGCTACCAGGCTGCTTATATACCAACAATGTCACGAACACAGACGCACACACAAACACACACACAAACACAAACACACACACTCTTAAGCTAAAACGACAAACCAAAGACATGAATACATTATGCGGTGTGGAACACCTGCATGAACGCCTCATGCTCAATGAGAACGGCAAAAGCATGCACCTCAAGTACAAAAGAGGACGCAAATTACAGTGAGAAGCCAAGTCCTTTGTTACAGCGCAAACATATGAGATGCCTGAGAGAGCCCAAGAGTCAGCTGCCACGTTTTCAGAGCAGCAGCCTTTGGTTTAAGAACAAAAGTCCAGCAAAACACACAATCAGGGCTGAAAGCTATAGGACTCTGCATAAAGCTGCCGCTCATCTCTGCTGCTTAAGTGAACAGCATTTTGCAGCATCCTGCTGCTTCCAGTAACACAATGAGTCACCTGCAAGCAACCCTCCCCAAGCTGAAAGGGCCTCGGCTACAGGAGCCAAATTTCTATTACCTGCATTGAACCATAATGATAACCGACATGATCCTCATTTAAAGCTGGAAATAGCACTGCCAGTCCTACCAACCCCTTTCAGATTTCAATTACAGCTACCAGGAGCACCTGAAAAACAAAAACGTGAACGCTCCCACGTCAAATGAGGGTTACTGGTCTTTTCTCAACTTCCTACTTATGTACATCATATTTCAAATCAAAAACATTAAATCACTCAAAACCTCCAGTTAAACAGCACTGTCAAAGACATAACTAAAATATGTACACAATATTGAAGTACTGGTCAACAATATCGTATAAACTTATTTACCAACATAATTCACAATTATGAAAGTACTAGTATAGGCTTAATTGTACTCAACAGCATGAAGTAGAGGGATTCTTCCACTATAGCTCCTGAAAAGGCATTGCATCATGCACGTGGAAACCGCAAAGCCGATGGCCTTTTCAGCACCAAACATAACGGCAGGTTTTGCACTCTAAAAAGACGCCTCTTTTACGTCATTGTGCTTGGTTCAAGTTTGATCTGCCATTTCTCCAGAGCAGCTGAGCACCCCAGCTACGCATCAGGACAACGTCTGCACAGTAACCATGTGTCAAGCCACGGGGCAGTGACAAACAGACCATGCCCCCACCCCCCCACTCCAGCAGCAGACTGCCCATGTGGGCTGTGCATGAAACACAGGCTGGAGCTCCACACACACACACACACACACACACACACACACACACATTTATTTAGGTACTGAAAATAACTGGTGGAAAATGATCACACAGCCAGCAGTCCTCTCTCAAGCTCTATTCTTCCCACTTTCCACAAACCTACTGTTTATATACTGCAGGTTTAACTGTATAAACAACAAGATAATATGTACTCTTTATAGCAGTAGAAAAGAGCTTGTATTCATTCACAAACCACACAATATGTGCTAATACTTTTTGGCCAGGGTTAGTTAATGGCACAACATCAGCATCTGGAAGATGGCCAACATGGTGCGCCAATTTTAGAAGCCTCTTTTGAGGTTAGTTATCGCGCGACGTAACGCCACGAGGTGCGAGTGCAATTCTCAGCGTTACATCGAACAAACTAATTTACCTCAACAAAATACAAATAAGACAGAAATTTGCAGCTAAAATCTATTAGTGTCACATTTATGACTTCATGAGGATTTATGAGGACATGCAATTCATTTGCATTTATTCATTTTCCAACTGCTTATCCCGGACAACATAATGGGTGGCTAAGAGTCGGCACAGGGCACAAGGCAGGGCAAGCTGTACACACGGTGCCAGGAAGTGTGACAACCCATGAAATAGCTATGTAAAACCTGGACAGCATACAAACCATCCAGGTTTGGAATAATTTTTAAATGAACACTGTAGAAGATGGCATTAGCTTAACTGAAATGCATATATATTTCACTACTAAATACATTTTCAGCAACTGGAGGTCTATGTAAAAACACAAAAGAAGATTAATTAGCAGTAAAGTATATGCTTCATAGTTCTATTTACTACACAGACAAATATCAGACATGTTCAAAAGACAACCAAATATTCTGGTCGACGTGCCCCCCCCCCCCCCCAAAAAAAAAGGTATACATTTTTCAAAACCATCATCTAAGCTGTCTGCAGTATTTCACACCACAACACTTGATTTTCTCAATTCACTCAGCCAGTTAAAGATGGGCAGCACAGTCCTCTTGACACCCAATACTGTTCAATACCATTTCCTTCCTCTTCATTTTCTCACCACTAGCAGAATAAAACAGATGTTAACACAGCCTTTAAGACTTCTCATGTTGGAAATGTAGGGCTCATCCTTTCCGGGGCTTGACGCACAACTTCTCCTAATGAGGACAGGACATCACATATATTGACAACTTATGACACAAATAAGAAAATACTACAGCTCAGTATAGCCAAAATATGCACTTGGAATAGCCAAAATAAGCACAGGACTATACAGGGAGAGCCCCAAGGTAGCTCCCTTTCAGGTGACAAATGTTATTACAAAAGTACAGCCCCAAGTTAGTTCAGCTTCCGTGTGTTTTTGAGGTTATAATTCACCAGGTGTTTCACGGTCTGAAATAACTAGACTGGCAGTCTTTCTGAGTGGACATGCATTGAGCACAGAGGCATAACTAAAGCTGTATAGTTCTTAACTCTCTACACTGGTGTTCACACACACACACACACACACACACACACACACACACACACACACACACACACACAACCCTGAGGCACAATTCACAGACAAATTCTGTTAGCACAGCATTGAACTGGAGCAGGAGAAGTGCCAGAAATTGGACTTTCAGCCTGATTTTGTTAATGATCAGAATTGCCCAAGGCTCAGTTTATTACTGTCTTTTGCGCTCAATTCCTGCATGAAAGATAAACTATATTATCATCTAATAACTATTTAGCAAGCAATGACAGCTATGACAGCTTCTTACATTTACCACATTAAATGTCTTAAAAGTCATCTTCACATCAATTGCACAGCCATTTGTTTTGCCCTCTGGGCATTCCTCATGCCAGTGAAGAAGTTTCTTGGGTTGTGTCTTTATAAAGGGTAGCAGAAACACAAGGCCAGACCCATTTATTAATATCACAGTTCTCTGTACCAAGAAACAGCTGACAACCTCACAAACTTACCAGCATGTACAATATAACCAAAAGGTTCTTACCTGGGGGGCCATGAAGCTTGGCTTTCTTTACTGCAAGAGAAAGACAACAGCAAAGGGTTAGAGACCTCAAGAACTGCAGTGTCATTTTTATGACATTCTCTGGGGTGGAAAAGAAAGTAAGCAGTAGGGGGAGGGGAAGAGGCCCAGTGTACACAGATGAGTTATAGTTTAGCTGAAGGGATCCCAACAGACCCTCCCATGCACACATGTGCTGGAAGGATCCCAACAGATTAGTTAAAGGGATCACAACATGCCCACCCAAACATGAGCTGGAGGGAACCCAAAAGATTAGTTAAAGGGATCACAACATGCCCACCCAAACATGACCTGGAAGGATCCCAACAGATTAGTTAAAGGGATCACAACATGCCTACCTAAACATGAGCTGGAGGGATCCCAACAGATTAGTTAAAGGGATCACAACATGCCCACCCAAACATGACCTGGAGGGATCCCAACAGATTAGTTAAAGGGATCACAACATGCCTGCTCACACTTGAGCTGGATGGATCACACACACAAATAAAGACATGGTGCTAAACTCCTTCAAAGGAGATTACAACTGGATATAAGGTTGGAAATGGCGAACCACCAGCAGCTCACACAGAACCATGACATTTAGTCCATCTCTGAATAATCTTCAAAACCAAACCTATAAGTCTTTCCTTTGACGCACAGAAACTTTCATTGGAAACTTAAAACCTATCTAAGTTTAGAAGTCACAATTGGCAATAACATGCAACAGGTTCCTGGTAATATTCTGCATTGCTGAAAGTAGCTTTTTACCAGCACTAGCAACAGCACACAGTGCTGAAAACTGACAGTGGATTAATGAAACTGATCCTATTTTATGGTTACTGTACTGAGGCATTTTATGCTGTACTCATTGCGACTCTGCTCCTCTCTTCATATGGAAATCCACTTTTAGAAGCAAGCACACAAAGCCACACACAAATCAAAAGAAAGGCATAAATTACCATACAATCTCACTTTGAAAGGATTTGTTGCTCAGCTAATTGATTAAGCTTCATTTCCTCTGGCAGCACGTTGGAAAGACTGTGTCAATATTCAAGTTTTATTTTGACACAGATTAGTTTGGGGGAAACGTGGGCATAAAAGTCCCTGGGGAGGCTGATCTCTGGTGTGGCTGGACTTAGGTAGGCAGACAAGAAGTTAAACTACTAGGTATCAGGAGACGATGATACAATATGTCATTGTTTATGCTTTATCACCCCTCCCCACCACCAAAACACACACACACACACACACACACACACACACACACACACTTCTGGTGACCAATTACACACCAAAATATGGCTTTTATGCAGGTAATTAGCCCCGCTGAACAGAGCTCAGAGGAGATCGGTGCCCCCTACTGACACTATTCCGGTCTGAAACAGCAGGCAGGAGATGCATTTATCACGTCATACTTTACACCGCACAGGATAATCTGGAGGGAATGGAATTGGGGATATATTTCATCCTCATTAGGACAAACAAGCAACAACCTGCCATCATTATAATGCTTTCAGTGTAAATAAACTGCATTCATTAAAGGTAGAAGAAGGTTTTAAACAAATGCTACATAAAGTTTCTAAGATTCAAATTGTGTCAATGCCCCTAAAATCTAGATACTTCACTTATTTAGTGAGCAGCACTAATAAGTAAATGCCAGCATTTAAAATGCCATGTTTTCCACTTTAACTCGTGAAAAAAACAAGACTTTATAATACAGGAAGTGCAACTTACTGCATGTTTGCATATGGCCGTCAGTGTTACTGATCCCACATTCAAGAAAAGAGTCTTGGTACAATAGGCCAATATCTTTGGAAGTTCAACTGCTTTCATGGAATCTCAAATGTGAAATTTTGTTTAGAAGTACATTCAAAACCATCCTGTGGAAGGTACATTTTAAATAGTTTCAAGTGGCGGACTGGCCTCGAAAAGGTTAGGTAGGAGAAGTATCAGTGCCAGCCAGAATCTGATACACCTGGACTGTCGTCTATGTTAACTGGTCAAACACTGCCATGCCGATTGTCTGTGATGTTACAAAATGTAGAAAAAATACATTTTTTTTCCTCTGCTTCCATTTTCCTCCTTGACTAACATCTTGAAGCCATATTGTTCTTTATATATTCAGTTTGTTTAACCTTCTCTCTTCTGTGGTTTGATGTGGCAAAGTGCAACATCTGGAAAGCAAATCGTTATTGCAATCAAAAAGTATTTAAAAGTGGACAGATTTTTTTTTTAAATAAAGAGTTTGTCTACTCCTCAAGTGGTCTTCAGCAATATTGTGTCTCTTGATGGTATTTTTCATCACTGACTTTCAGTGCACCCATTAAAAGAAAACACATTACACTTTGGGGACCTGCATGATCTTTCTACCTGCCTGGTAGTCACCATTATTGAATTAAATGCCGCATATCAGCATATCACTATGTCCAATTTACAGTTCATTCCATGACCATCTGATCAACTTCACTGGTAAAAACTTCAGCATTTATGCTGTTTACAATAAGTGAGCACTCATGTAGAGTACAATGCAAGAATACTACTGATGAAGTAAACATGTTTTCTCTTACTGAAGGTATTCAAGCAAAATGCAGGAAATAGGCTCTCGGACCATCACTGGAAAGACCACTACAAAACCGTAATCAACATTATTATATCAAAATTATCTAGACTCTCTGCCTTTTCTCATGTTTTTGTTAAAGGCTATAATAAGTTTCCATTAGTACACTCTAGCAAGGACATGCGATGCTTGATATAGTTAATCATTCTTTG
Source organism: Chitala chitala (assembly GCA_025773905.1). Lineage (NCBI taxonomy): Eukaryota > Metazoa > Chordata > Actinopteri > Osteoglossiformes > Notopteridae > Chitala > Chitala chitala. Next base: position 11,647 of record JABJVR010000743.1, on the reverse strand, counting down.
ATTTGCATCCCCTCCATTTGTTCTAACTTGCAGCTTGTTTTTTCTAGTCAAATAAAAAAATTTCCCAGAAGCCCCATTAGTTTAAAACATAATGACAAACTGAAGACTTGCAGTCAGTGTCAGCCACTGCACAACAAGACCAGGCAACACTCGAGGGGTACCTGAAACACATGTATCTGCATATGAAGTCATGTACAATTAAACTGACCTTTCTACTCATTTCATTGCAACACAAACGCAGACAAAGAAAACCGCAAACTTTATAACATTGATTGAACAATAAAAGTTAGTCTCATTTGATTGCCTCAAACAACTGCCATTATGCTCATTTGCATACCTGACAAGTCACCTGAAATGTATATTCAAAAGGAGGGGAAAAAAAATATCACAAAGCCTGACTTGAGAAAATGAACATGGACAGCTGACAGAGCTGAGTTCAGTATCTGGAGGTCAAAAAAGAACAATCTGAGGATGTGTGTGAATAAGTTTCATTAAGTCTTTTCTAATTATTTAAAAAATAAATAATAAATACAAATATCAAAGCTATTGCGTTTATCAGTCTAGGAACAGAGGAACAATAAAAATGTTTTTCTGCCAAGAAGCCACCCCACACAATATGTAATCTACAGTATCATTCCCTTTCACACAGAAGTGATTTAAAAATATATATTATCTTTAGCAGTTTAACAAACTTCCTTGTACAAATATGCAGTTACATGGCTATACTCCTATACAGATTTATTTCAAAAGAAATGATGATCATAAAAAAACCCTATTTAATAAGTAACAGACACTTGGCATCAAACACCACCCACAGTGAAAGGGGATTGGAGGTCTGTTCTCCTGGCTGATGCAATACCTCCCTTTTACCTTGCAGGGTTGGGACTATTTACTATAATTTATAAAGTATTGTTGTGTTTATAATAATAATTAAAAATAAATAATAATAATAATAATACCAGTCTCCTGTGAATCTGAGTTTATGTACACCTACTGACAATGTGAAAAAATGACCCATAATAGTATCCAATAAAATGAGCAAAGCAAAAGCATTGTTTAAAAAAAAAAAGTGGAATTCAGGCATATCTTTAAATGGTTGGGGACGCACACACACACACCTCCAAAACAAGCAAATAAGACATTCTGTTAGGATACCACTCAACAGGTCTCATGCATTGCAGTTGTAATTAACATGTGCAATCAGCAGAAAGAGACAGGCCACAAAATTAAGAGCAGCATCTCATATTGGATTCAGCACCCTGGAGAGTCTCCTGAACAATGACCTAAAAACAGACATGTACCCTCATTCCAGTTCTGCTGTAAACACCCATAAATCAAAGTCATTGTACCCCCTAGTTCCTCTGTAACTGAACTTAGCTGGGGAACCATACCAGATAAAAGACATTTAGCTTCAACAACGTACCCCAGCTTGCGATTTAATACCTTTTTAAACTTCATTGACGTGACACAAAAACCCTTACACCTGGAAATCATATAGCATAGCTGGCATAAAATTGTTCATCTATAAAACATGCAAATCTAGAATAATTCATTTGTAAGATTCATTACTGAAGTGCAAATAATTTCTAGCAATTATTTGTGTATCACAGCATAAGAACCAACGTATTAAGGTATATGCAGCACATGTCAAGGAAATAAAGAGTTTCGGGATTATAAAACATGACAGCAAAGAACTTCATATTTATAGTTAAATACATTCACAAGTGTTAAGGGTGTCAATCAAAGTTAAAAGTTTCCTAGGTGACACAATCTCCACAAACAGTCTAATATTTGTTTCAGTCTGGACCAAACCAGTCCTTGTGACAAGCAATATCAACCTGAACAGAAACCTGCGCCCAAACAGTTGTATTCCTGCAGGTTTTAGCTACTTCATTAGCACCTGTCTTCCAAAATATCTAGATAATTACTTCAATAAAGCAATTAGGAACCAAAGATAAGCAGAAATTAGCAAACTCCACATACGTAAAGGGCACAATGAGGGTAACCCTTGCTCAGAGATATGAAATCAAGGAGTTTTAGTGCAGCATCTATGTGAGAAAGTGTAGTTCTTATATTTGATGTAGGTTATTTATGTATTTTATTTGTATTTCAGTGAAACTGCATTTTAGAAATGTTTGCTACTGTTAAACACATTGGCAGTTTATGTACATTATATATGGTACATTTAAATATTTAGAACTTAACACATTCTCTAAAATTGCAATTATAATACATTTCAGTGCTTAAAATTTAACAATTATAAATATTACCAAAACTAATCAAATCCGTTGTCTCTTCAGCACAATGAGGCAAACTGCATATATGCAGCCCATACTAGATTACATTAAAAAGGGAATCTGCAATATTATTTGTAAGTGACATTTTCTTTAAAGCCAATATTGATCACATATATGAAAGCAATTAGAAGATTAAGTCATCTTCTCGTACTAGTATAACTGACAATAACACTGATACACATGTCAGACAAAAAGCACAAGCTTATCAGATTGAACTTTGGTGCAGGATTGTAGAATATGCCCACATTTTTAATAATTCACCACAAATTCACCATACATATTGCAGGAAACTTCCACGCTTAGGAACATTGTTATTGTAACTGCTGTATGAGTTTATGAAAAAAAATAATTGCACACAGTAACTACAGAAATGTGTCATAATGCAGTGCAATGTTATATTTACACAAGCTCATTTAGAATAGGATTTAGAACGGGGTTTATAAAAATACTAACGTGAAAAAATCTTAGCATAGCAATACTCTTTCACTGATAGGCCATCACAGAGAACACTGGGATTCCGACACCATTTGGCATTCGAGTTAAGGGTTAAAACATGTCTAAAAAAACCTCTGGTGGTTCTACTGTTAATCTCTTGAACCCATCTGCCCACCCCCTCAGCAAAACCTATAATTCCCTGCCATGTCAGGCCGGTAAGGGCGGAATTCCCCCTGATTTTGAAAACTCCAGGCCCTGATCATCTGTCATGATCCGCATATTTCGACAGATTACATTCACAGAGTTCAAAGCCATGAATCCCATGTCCCACATTTTCACCAACCCACTCCAAAGAACCTTCACCGCCTCCTGCTAATGGAAAGGAAAATGGGAAATGACATGCAATCGGATAATTTTTACCCCTGCTCTAGGTCACTTTATAGTATTGTATTGATAAATGGAAATGCCAAACTAACCTCCAAGGCTGTACGCTATATTTAAATAATTCAGAATTTAATTTTACTTGTTGAACTTGCAGGTATAGCATGTATTGCTTTTTATCTATATGTGATATCACGATGTTACATCATCCTTCATCCACACACCGAGTTCATGTAAGTCCCATCTCAAAATCTTGTCACTTTACACTTTCTTGGCCTATGTATCACTAGAGAATCTATAGGTGTGTTTCATTGTGCAACACGGTATTGTATAATCACAATAAACTGGGCTATATGGTGCACACATCAAGTCCACACTGGTTAATGCAAGACTGGTTCAGGCTGCAAACATGCCAGATGGCCAGAGGATTAGTCTCTTAGACTGTACAGGCATTCATCTGAGGGAATAAACAGTGTATACACTAGTACTGTACTCCCCTTGTAGTGTGCATTATACAGCATCGCGTGTACCTATGCATACAGTATAACAAATGCATATTTACACAAACATTAAAACTGATGAGCAAAATCAAGGAGAATGTACTTAAGGGTGATCTGATCTTAAACTCACGGTTATTCCAAGATAAGAGCTGATCCTGCGCATTCTCTCAAGAAAGTGTACCACATACGCTATAAAACACGCCCATTTTATATATACTATACATATTACACTGAATTATAATCCAGGCAACATAGGAAGAAAGTCAAAGAATACCATGAATGAGAAACAGCTCTCTCTTTCATGTGATACAATGACGTGACACTGCAAAGTTTTTGAGTGTCTGAAGAAAAGATAAACATTTTGTGTAAAGAGAAGCCGTTTTTATTATGAAAGTTCTAAAGTGATAGAAATGCCTGCAAAACCTGTTCAAAGCAGGATGAGATGAATTAAAAGTATTTTGGGTGAAAACTTTTTTAGGAAATAATGACAGTACTGCACATGAGCCAGAAAAGTGTCTGACAGAAAAAGCAAGAAAAAATATCTTGTATACTAAAATGTGTATATTCACACTGTTAGTACATCTTATTTTTTTATCATTGGCCTTCTCTGAAGATCACCCTTTTTGGCAAGATATAGGCTTTAGTGACTATAGAGAAAGTGCATTTAAATATTCTACATGCTTTTGGAGCCTTCAGTAAAATGGCTTATCAAGGCTCTTCCTGCCTTCCTGCCTGTAAGTCACAAACACATGATTCAAATATTCACTTGATATTCTCTGCCGCAACGTCACAGTACAACTCAGCACATAAGTAAGTAAGTAAATAAAAATCCACAGTACTCAGCTGGGCCAGTTGTACTCGTCTGCCTCCAGGCAGACCGGTGTCAAACAAAGGGCCTCCTCTCTCACATATACACCTGACTCGAGCGCCCTCACCTTGACTCGGCACCATGGCAGAAAAGACGACGCACGCAAGCAAAAGGCGGACAAAACTCTGGCAGCATGCGACTCACGGCAACCTCTGATAGGTGCTGAGAGAGTTAGTCACAGTCAAATAACAGGCCTCTGCTCAAAGAGGCAGGCCCCTGGCCCTTTGTCTGAAAATCCACAAAAATTATATCAGGAGACTCATCTTGACAGACCGTCACAAAGCCCATCCCCCTTGGGCACGCTGCACTGTTTGTGTCATGATTGCCGTCACACCATCCATCATTTACCATTTTACAGACCAGCAAAACAAGAAAATTAAGTGAAAACTGATGACAAATATAAATTCGTTAAAAATTTATTGAAATCCCTAAAAATTATTTTATCTCACATCAGCATATTCTTCAGTAGATCGACACTGGTTTTTATTATCGTGCATACCACTATAACTACACATAGCTTAGTGATAAGGCACACCAAGGGAAAGCAAAAAGACACGTGTGCTTGTCCTGCACTGTGAAGGATTTTATCAATGAAGTCATCCATGATGGAGAAGAGGAAAAAAACAACACTTCAGAAGGAAACAGCCTAGGGACTGTTTTAATCACAACCCTTTCCTGTTTCCGCATCACAGTCTCCCCAAAAACAAAGCTAGGGGCCACACAGGGAGACAGTGTTGTGCAAGAATACCCATGGATTACTTTGGAATCACATGGAATTCCTGACTTATGTCCCCCCCCCAAAAAAAAAAAAAAAAACTATCACTACCCAACTTTAGTCATTTCTGGCTGAAAAAAAAAAATCTCCACAGCTATGTTCCAGTCTCTAGAGGAAAGCCATCCAAAAGTGCAGGTTATTGCAAGTTTGCAGTCACATGATCGACATGGGGGTATCCACTATCTGACGTCCAACAAAATGGTTTACACAGCAAACCATCATATGAAAGCAATAAATTGTAAGTAAAAAGATTATACAAAGCATTTGCATTATACTGAATTTGACCTCTACAAGGCTAAGGTGGCCATTCTTAGCTTTTGTAATCCATGTACTTCCCCCACATGTTTTGTTAACATCCCAGATGGCAAATGGATTGGGTCTACCAAATCCTGAAGTAGGAGACACAGTATATTTCACTGAAAATCCAGCACCATATACGTTTCCAAAAACTGATGTCTTGCAAGGATGTCAACGATAGTTATAAATACACTATATTTCCAAAAGAATTGGGACACATCTCCAAATCCATGGCCACAGGTGTATAAAATCAAGAACCTAGGCATGCATACTGCTTCTACAAACATTTGTGAAAGAATGGGTCGCTCTCAGGAGCTCAGTGAATTCAAGTGTGGTGCAGTGATAGGTTGACACCTGTGCAATAAGTCCATCCGTGAAATTTCCTCACTACTAAATATTCCACGGTCAACTGTTAGTGGTATTATAACAAAGTGGAAGCAACTGGTAGGCCACGCAAAATAACTGCGGGGGGGAGGGGGTTGACCCCTTCCTGTTCCAACATGACTGCGCACCAGTGCACAAAGCAAGGTCCATAAAAACATGGATGTGCGAGTTTGGGGTGGAGGAATTTGACTGGCCAGCACAGAGTCGTGACATCTACCTGATAGAACGCATTTGGGATGAATTAGAGCAGAGACTGTGAGCCAGGTCTTCTCGTCCAACACCAGTGCCTGACCTCAGAAATGCGCTTCTGGAAGAACGGTCAAACATTCCCATAGACACACTCCTAAACCTTGTGGACAGCCTTCCCAGATGAGTTGAAGCTGTTATAGCTGCAAAGAGTGGGCCAACTCAATGTTGAACCCTACAGACCAAGACTGGGATAACATTAAAGTTCATGTGTGTGTAAAGGCAGGTGTCCCAATACTTTTGGCAATATAGTGTGCCTTCAGGTTGATTGGCTGGGTGAATGACTTTAAAATTTGGCATTTAAAATTAAAAAATAAATAAATTTAGATGTCAAAGCACCAGTAATGGATGTGAAAGTATTATGGTGAGATTCCCCCAGTAGTCAGGACAAGAGTGCAATTAATCCCTCAAGCAAGGGACTCAGGCCTTTAGTTCAGAGGGAAAAATTGTTTTGTCTTGTAACTTTGTGCTGGCTGTGAGGTTATAATTTCAAGTCCCAATCATCCTTGTAACTCATGCAAGTACTGCGTTAACATTTTCCAGGAAATTGTGATTTGTATGACCATGAGTGTAATCTAAAAAACAAGCCAACCCTATAGATACACTACCTTTGATAAAACATGATACGTTTCTATGATCTTACATGCATGCTTTTAGAATTTTGTTTAATCCATGTGTTTTTTAAGAGAACAATAAAAAAAAACCACTTTACCAAATTCGTAAACACAATATTTGTGAACCTGTTAATCTCTAAGAAGAATGTAACGGTATTGGTATTGAATGTATCAGTGTGGTGGATTTATTGTGATCAGTGGGTCTTTTGGTATAGTGCCAGGTTGTGCAAGGTAAACGTTTAAGCATTTTCGGAGGCATTTGTGTTTAATCTGCCATGAGACTTTGTGGCAGTCTGTGCTAATATACTTTAATAAACTTTGCCTTTTTACAGAAAACAACCACTGCTGTTTTTTCTCCTTTGTGATTATTTTTGATGGTATATTGATTTGTTGTCTTTCTATTAAGGCTGCGATTTTAAATTTTCTTGAATAGGACTTGTCTTATTTGATATTCGATTTTGACATGGCAACCAACCGTTTGTGCCTTTAAGTTAACAGTTTAGGCAATGTGTAACACTTCAAACAAAATACTGTACTTTAATGAAAAATTATAAAAATTGATCAAAAGATATATTTTTATCATTAAAACTCAAATTCTACAGCATGATTGATCCCTATTTTCTCATTGTGTGAAAACGTATCGACGTGCTTTAAATGAATATCCTGGTAAAATTCCCAGAGTGCCAAAACCGGTTTATAAAGTTTAAAAAATATCCCATACTATGCTTGGTTACACTCGTTTAATTATTAGCCTTGTACTGAATAAGACTAGTATGGAATAAAATAACCGACGATCACTTTCCAACATTTAAAGACTATGTGAACTCTACTTCAGTAGTGACATTCAGCTGTTTTACATGTTTTTCAGCATGTAGTGAATCTCAGTTCCTGCAGCTTCTTCATGGGAATGATCCTAGGGTCTTCAGTTACTTGGGGGGTGGGGGGTCCAGTTTATTTTCAGTTCATCATCTCAATGACTTGTGCAGCAGTCTTCTGTGCTTCAGGTTCATCGTCTTCATTTAGCGTATGAAAACGCTTTGCACCAAAGTTGCACATCTGATGTTTGCCTCCAGCTAGCATGCAGACACAATGAATCAAATATAAATTAAATGCCATTGCACAAGTTTACTGTGGTATGGTGTCAAAAAGAGCCTTGAACTGTCCTGTGTAAACAAGACAATTTTCCACAAAGGATTTCTCCACTGCCTCCTCGTAGCATAGAGATGGAAACTGGTGTTCAACAGATGTTTGGGGTCTAAAGCCTGATAAGGAGGTAGGTCACTGAGGTCAAGTCACACAAGCGTTTTGTTCTTTTGTGCCTCAATATATCACTGCCGTCAATGAAAGCATTTTCTCCTAGTAAACAGGACATTACATAAGGTGCCCATTGCTTTAGCTTTGAGACTTCCCATACATTATTAACTGTCTTCTAATGGAAGGAGTGGACTTAAGCAAACGCCTGAAAAAAAGAACTCCCTATAGCAATTACGAAACCAGCAGAACCTTACTGGAACATGGGTCTGATTTGATAGAAGTTCTCTTCTAATGTTACATGCAAGCATGTTCATTATCAAACATTGCCCATGCTTACATGGCTATGCCCAAAATGTTGGAATAGTTGTCTAGAATGTCATTGTACACTAATGAATTAAGATTCCCTTTAACTGGAAATAAGAAATGAGCCATAAAAATATATATACCTAGACCATTTCACCTCCACGACCAAACTTTTTAGCTGGCATTTCACATTCAAACAGGTAGTGCTTTCCTAGCATCCACCAATCCCAGCACCATCAATCACATGGCCAGAAGATGAAACATGTACAGCACGATTTATCACTCGAGTCCAACAACAGCAGACTGTACGCCACTCCAGCTGACACCTGGCATTACACATTGTGATACAAGGCTTCAGTGCAGTTTCTTGCCCATAAAAACCAATTACAAAATTTCCAAATGAACACATGTTGACACTGCTAAGTGTTGCAAAGAAGGAAGAAAAAAAAATAAATTTCAGCACGATGCTTAAGATAATTTTGTTCTGATAGCTTGTCAGGCCTTCTACATCACTGCTGAGCTGCTGTTTCTCTTACATGCATCCCTGTTTGCTGAGACTAAGTGTGAGATTGCATGGCCAAATTTAATACATATTTTATGCATGTTACCAATGGGTATTAGTGCCAAACCCACTGATTACAAGGGGTGTCCACATACTTCTTGTAGTGTACATCTCAAGAGCTAAATTGACCACATGATTTTACTTCAGACAACAAAGGATCTATTTTTACGAACTGCAGAGGACTGCTTGAAATCAGTGTTGTTCACATATTGAAACAGTGAACGTTTGTGCCACTGTATCATGATAATTTGTTCAATTAATGAACTGACCTCACTTACCCTGAAATAACGCGTTTAAATGTCATGTCTGTGCATACGGAAGGATTGATTAACAAGGCCACAATGCATAGGTCTCTATTTCGTATGAATTACTTTTCCTCCCCAGCTTTAGCTATTTCAAGACCCTGAAAGTCTTGAAACAGAAACCCAGGTGCTCACATTCAAAGTCAGGGCATTTTGGTTGGTTCTATAGTGCAATGCAAAGCTGACATGAAAAGCAAAATTTGCCAAAATGTGGAAGAAGAGAATCTAACACCTAACCTGATATCACAAAACTAATAAAAGTTTCACATTTTTCAAATTTGCATTATCTTTAGTAGTATGTCCAACGGCACACACAATAGAGAACGCTTTTTTTTTTTTTTTTTTTTTTTACACAAAGTTTTTACAAAGGATCCGTATATTTTTAAACTCTCGATTTATCCACTTCGTGTCTTTTTTCTCACGTTCATACAATGTTTTACGTTAAAAATCACCAACCAGTAGCTTCCAATATCATCTAAAACGTGCAAGTACATTGCAGTTGCTGTTTGAGAAAACGGGACTTCTACAGACAAGCCTACGTCCGTAGCCGACTATATTGAAAATAATCTTCCAAATGAGTTTAATTAAGCTATGTGAGGCGGAGTATTACTATTCGATAGCTGCATTGTAGCATTTAAAAAGTGACACTTTTTAAATAATGTCCGAGACATTGAACTGCACTGATAAATCCGATGACGTAATAACATACTAATTACGTAGTGTAGAACGTGAATGTCTGAACATAATTACAATAATCAGGATTTTACTGGTCCTAAAAGGGGCGACTGTTACAGATACAATGTTTTGATGCTGCATATTTAAATTCAGTAAATTTCTGTATACCGATAACGAGCGAACTTTAAAAAACGGGAATTACCACACCTACTAACCTATGAAGACTCCAGCACTATGGAGACCGTTTCAACAAATTTCATTGTCAGTATATTGTGGATAAATTATACTTCAGGATATTGACATTGCTTACGTAAACATCAAGTTATGTCATATGCAAATAATCCGCTTCCTTGTTCATGACCTACTACAAGTTATGACTGGATGCGCAAGTAACGATAATTTATGGAGCTTGCTGTGATGTACCTAAAATTTTACCACAAACGCCCATAGACTCTAGATTCTAAACTCAACACACACACACACACACACACACCTCGCCATTCTTAATCGCTTTATCACCGTAATGAGTCCGGGACCTTGAGTTATGCACGACTCATCGGACAACATTTATTAAGTGATGTTATATCACACATTGAGTTCTCTAATGTCTACACGCTTGCTAGGGGGGGAGGCCAAACAAATATAACTTTTATGTTTTATTAGAAAACCGCGTCCTACCTAGCTGTAAAACGTAACAAGCGCTTTAAATACGCCACACACCGCCGGAAAATAATTAGGTGAGGCTTATTATTTAAAATACGCCATCAGTTTAATTTCCAGATCAATTACGCTTCCCAACAACATTAAGGGGTGTGGTCACTTAATGTTAATTTATGTTACCTTGTAATTTTAAAAAATATATATGCAATAAATTTGTGGTTCAAAACTTTAGCACACTTCTCTGTTTACTTATAACCACACAACACTTTTCAGAAACCCGAAGACTGGCACTGGAAAAAAAATCAGTACAATAATTTGAAGCGGTTTTACTCACCTCTCACACAGAGCAGAGACATTGTCGAGATTTTTTTCCCTTAAGTCCTCCGAGTTAGTCTGAACAACAGGATTCAGACAGGATATATATTCCGCTCTCAGACTGCATTGCAAGCGGTTGCTCCTGCCTCTTTCCGCAAGTTTGATCGCAGTTGTCTCATATAGATTGAACACACATATGTCAACCAAGACTAAATAACGGGGCTGGAGAGCGATAGCGCTCGCCCTAGCCACGCCATCATAAACATAATACAGATTCAGCTAAAATACATAAAAGCAGATCGCACAGACATAACTGACGTGGACGCCGTCCATTAATGTAAGACAATGTCTTGTAAGGGCGGACCTATACACTACTGTAGCCAATAGCTGACAAGACAGCTGTAACATGTGGGGACAGGTTATTGCACCGGTAACAGGTGGGTCCGTGTTACATAGAGCAGTGTTACTGACAAAGTTGGGAATTTATAGCTGAGGTGGGTAACAATCGTTGCAAGTAACCGCTCTGACTGACAATACAGGAAATTTGGGATTTTGAAGTGCAAATGTCACGAATTCGGTTTGTTGTATTTAGATATCCAAAACCGCTGTTAGGTGGAGTGGCCAAAATGTACAGTTTTGAATAAACTTGTTTTGAATAGCATGTGAAATAACCCTATTTACTAAAAAAGCAGTTAGGTCGAACAAGAAAAAATGTATTTTAAAATTATTAAATAAAACAATTTGTGAACTATAACTAAATGATTAAACCAATAAAAAAT